>WNWK01025826.1:0-28116 GCA_009830355.1 Cherax destructor
CCCATGCTGAGATTCATTAATCAAATTATGCTCATCAAGGTGACTTCTAATAATGTCAGCTATAATTGATTCTAATTATTATTATTATTATAATCAAATAGAAGCGCTAAACCAAATTGATTCTAATAATTTGCCTACTATAGACGTCAGGCTTATTTGACGGTAATTTGGAGGAATGAACTTATCCCTGATTTGAATATAGGAACCACATTAGCCACCTTCTACATCTCTGGCACAACATCGGTAAGGATGGATTCATTAAACACACTCGTTAATAGCTGACTAAGTTCCATCTTGCATTCATTAAGTACCCTGGAAAACAACTCGTCGTGTCCCAGGAACTTATTTTGATTCAGTTTGTCTATCTGTTAGATAACCATGTACCTTGCAACGTTAATATTAATTAATTTGAATTCATCGGGAACTAAATAATTGTTAATTTCTGGAAATTCATTTGTCTTCCTGAGTAAAACTGACAAAAAATAGTTCGTGTTCTGTCAGCTGCCCATTCCCAAATGTCAGCTGTCCATTAGGTTAGATTACAATGGGGTTAGGTGTTCTCTAACCCCTTAATGTGTCCCAGATTTTCTCTTAGATTACAGAGTTATCCCTACTATCATACTTCCATTGAATGCTAAAGGTAATTTATTTGTGGTCATTTGCCCAAAGTTCCTCTGTAATTTCTAAATTATTAACAAGGGTTTTCTTGTTTGCCAGAACCAAGTCAAGTAGATTATTTCCCCTTGTAGGTTCTGTCTCAAACTGCTTCAAAAATAATCGTGAACTACTGATAAGAAGTCATTAGACTGTAAATTCCCATTCAAGACATTCCAATCAATCTGACTAAACAAGCTGTGGGAAAGCCCAAACGAAGCCGATTTAGGGTGGAACACTGTTCTCTGGACCAGCTTCTATCATATGGAGGGGGTTCTCCCCAAGTCGCTGCTCGGTACTACTGCTGAGATGGGGTAACACCTATGACCTCCCCCATAAGTTTCATTGCTTTGGCTGCCGCCAGATTGGTCTGCCATAGGCTGATAAGAATATAAGAAATTAGGAACACTGCAGTAGGCCTGTTTGCACATACTTGTTAAGTCCTTCACAATCCGTACCACTAGGATATTTTCCTAACCCAACTTTCAGTGCTACCCAAGAAACAAGCCCTGAAAACTTCATTCACTCAAATCCAACCCTCTTACTCATGTATTTATCCAACCTAAATTTGAAACTACCCAAGGTCCTAGCTTCAGTAACCCTACTAGGCAGAATGATCCACTCAACTCCCCTATTTCCAAATCAATACTTTCCTATATCATTTCTAAATCTAAACTTACCTAATTTGAATCCATTATTGCGGGTTCCTCTTGGAGAGATATCCTCAAGACATTATTTATATCCCCTTTGTTAATACCCATCTTCCACTTGTACACTTCGATCATGTCTCCACTCATTCTTCGTCTTAAAAGTGAATGTAATTTAAGGGACTTCAATCCTCAATAATATGGAAGATTTATATTGCTATGAATTAATTTTGTCATTCATCGTTAAATGTTTTCTAACGAATTTATATCCATTCTGTAATATGGAAACCAGAACTGAGCTGTTTAATCTATGTGAGACCTTACTAATGATGTATAAAGCTGTAGTATAACCTCTGGAATTCTGCTGCCTACACTTCTTGATATAAATCCCAGTAATCTGTTTGCAATATTACGTATGCTTAGGCACTGCTGTCTTAGTTTAAAGTTGCTGCTTACCATAACCCCGATGTCCTTTTCGCAATCTGTATGGCTAAGTTCTACGTTTTTTAACTTATAAGTGCTTGGGTTATGGACACTCCCGAGCTTCAGAACCTTTCATTTATCTACATTGAACTGCATCTGCCACTTTTCTGACCACGAATTGAGTTTGTCTAAATCCTCCTGAAGTTCTGTGACATCTACGTTTGAATTGATTATCCTACCTATCTTCGTGTCATTGGCGAATTTGCTCATATCACTAGTAATTCCCGCATAAATGTCATTGATATATATAATAAACAATGGGCCCAAGACCGATCCCTGTGGAACGCCACTTGTTACAGATCCCCACTCGGATTTAACCCCATTTAAGCACACACTCTTGCTTCCTCTTGGTAAGCCATGACTCGATCCATGACAGCACTTTCCACCAATGCCATGACTGCCACTTTCTTTAACAGTCTCTATCAAAGCCTTACTAAAATCTAAATAAACAATATCGAATTCCTTATCATGATCAACAGCCTCAAAAGCTTTACTGAAGAAGGTTAATAAATTAGTTAGGCAGGAATGGCCCCTCGTGAATCCATGCTGAGTATCATTTTTTTTTTACATTTTATTAGTTTTTCGGTACATGTAATACATATACAAACTCAAAACAATGAAATGTGTATAAACGCAAAGAACATTAACAGTGAGTAACCTTTCCAACATCAATGGAAATAAATGCTATGTCACAAACAACAGCTCAATACGAACTGCGTGCAAGGTGATAAAATTAACATACAACAAAAGGTACACCCAGTGCCGAGACCCGACACCGATATAATTCCTAGTAATATTTTTATCATAAACAGATATGAATCGTCCTTACAAAGCATTAAGGACATGCATCCTACCTATGCCACAAATCCCAATATGAGACCCCCCCTCTCCACCTAACAATTTGCATTAACCTTATAAACTGTAAGCTCTATGTGCATGAGGTTACATTTAACAAAAGTATCCTAATAACTTCACACCTAACCACAAATTTTTGCTTTCATAGCCACAACAAACCTCTATACACACAATTATGTAAAAATGAATTCAAACACAATTAGCATCTATTACTTTTAACTCTATAAGTTGTATTAATACTAACTACACGTATACATGTGTAAATTCATGACCTACAACAAGTGTGGTGCATACCTGATGTCCTATCAGAATACCATCAACCTGCCACAGAGTATATTCAAAAGCAAATTACAAATCGAAATTCACGGTAACCACAACATGTTTCAGTTACCCTTACCATCTACTGGTAAGTACAAACCAACCCCAACACATTCACACCAGTTACAACCCAAACACACTCCCTCCCTCCCCGCTTCAGAGGACCAGCCAAACCCATGTACAACCCCGACTCCCCCTTACCAACTTCACCAACATCCATTCCACCCCTTCATACATCTCATCCACTACCCAAAACCCTAACGTCACTTGTCACAGCATAGAATGTCAACGTCGCCCAAAGAAAATAATCCCCCATCTTCCCTCCCCCTTTCTCCAATCACCGTCCCTATCTCCTAAAAACAAACACACAACCTTCCCTAGACCCCAACCCTACAGGTCAAGCCCACTCAAACCCTCCAAACCTCTCAATAGCCCCTTGACACTTAATGATCTGTAATCCTCCGAAAATACAGAATCCCAACCCTTCCCATATAGCAACGATTCCGACACTTGGTTCCATATATATGAGCCGCCACCGCCTTTATTCTTTCCCGAATGCCCACCTCTCTCAATTTCCATGACACACAAACAAAATCCACCATGCAGTACATTAAACCCTTTTTGTCCCTATGACACCCCCAAATCCAAGAAAATTGCTCTTAACAAAGGTACTCCCCCCAATTTCCTCAAAACCCATCCCATCCACCACCTTACCCTTCCAATGCTTCACAAAATATATGGCATGCAAGACGGTCTCCGGCTTGCCACACCTCTCACAACCCCATCTTTCACACACCCCATTCGAAATTAAATCTCCCTTGCTGCAACCGCCCCATGTAGAAACCTATACATCAGCTCACGATCCCTTCCCGATAAACGTAATTCCCGAAACCCCCAAATTCCTTTCCAGTCATAAACTGAATATATAGCCTCCCGCCAGCACCCCCACCCCACCTCCTAACCTCATAAGCACAGCTACTTTTAAATTTTGCGGTTCCTTTATGACCATCATATTGCGCAGCCAATCCCTGCACTGTACCAGATCCCTCCCCTCCCACCATTCACCCAAATCTCTCAACACTCCCTCCACCCTGGTCCCTCCATCCCCCCCTCCTCATCACACAACGTTTCACATACATGCACATCAACCTCTTCTCCAGCCAAATCAGACCCAACCCCCCCAATAATATTTCCTTCCTAACTATATCCTTCCATAACCAATGTCTACCATTAGCCCAGATGAACTTAAATACTTTAAGCTCCAGCCCTTCCACATCCCACCTCAATAAAGGATAAATATTAGCTACAAACCAAATCCTACTGTAAATCATTGTGTTTACCGCAATGACCCTCTGCCTCAACGTGAGCTCACCCGCACGCCAACCATTTATACGCTCCGTTGCCCGTTGCACTACATTCCCCGAATTTACCTCTCTCGTCACGTCCCGATTCCCTGTGAACACTATTCCACATATTTTCACTGTGTCAGTCACATTCCAACCATGTCTTCTACCCAATCCCCTTCCCACCCAATTACCCACCTCCAACAGCAGTGATTTTGCCCCGTTCACCTTCATTCCAGTTGCCTTACAAAATGTGCCTATACTGTTCCCTACATGCCCCAGCCCCTTCTCCTGCCATACCAGCACCGTAGTGTCGTCCACATACCGCACAATATTCATGATCCCCTCACCACCACCACCCCCTCCCCCCACCAATCTGTAAAACGGATCCTGAACACATGCAAACAGAATTTGCGACAGAGGACATCCCTGCCGCAAACCCCGTTCCATCTGCACCACCCCACCCAATCTACCGTTGACTTGTACCCTAACACATGCCCCTTCATATAAAGCTCTGATCCAACTCATCACTTCCACACCAAACCCCTGTCGCTCCATGATTTCGTACATGCTCTCGCGCTCTACACTATCATACGCCCCCTGCCAATCTAATGCTAGTACCCCTCCCCCTTCCACACTTTCAATGAAATCCTTAATGTACTCATGACCCGCCACCACTCCCTACCTGGAATCCCCCTGTCCTACCTCAATCACCCTCCCCAACACCCTTTTTAATCTGTTACCTAGAATCTTTGCAAATATTTTATAATCAGAATTCATTAGTACCAAAGGTCTGTAATTCCTCAAAGTATCTCCTACCTTCCCCTTCCGTACTAGAACCACCACTCCCAATCCCATATCCCTACCCATCACCCCATCCTCTTTCATCCCATTCATCACACCAACCAAACAGTCCCTCATGATCCAATTTTCCTTATAAAACTCATTCGCTATACCATCTATTCCAGGGGCCTTTCCTCTACTTAACCCATTCACCGCCTCCCACACCTCCCCTTCACTGATCATCCTCCAACTCCTTCCGCTCACTTCGTCCCAACCTCTCCACGATTCCCCTAATATTAAATCCTTGTTCATCACACTCACCCCTTTGCGACACATATGCTTGGCAAATCACTTATCCACATACACGTTCATACCCTCTGTGGTACAAATCCGCATTCCTTCATCATAATTCTCCAATTCTTCATCCACCTCCAAGCACTCCACTGTCATCCTATCCTTTCGCTTCCTACACTTACCCAATACATATTTGGAGGGTTTATCCCCCCATAACACGTCATCCAAGCCTGCTTTCATCCTGCATGCCCCAAAACTCATTCTGCAGCAACCACAACCTTTCCTTCAATGTCCGTATTTCCTCAGTTAGTCTGTGACCTCCTTAAGTAACAGTCCGTCAATAATCCCTCCAAGTAGTTTTGCATGCCATAACGCCATCCTACCTCTTCTTTGCCCAATCTCTGATAGTATGCTTTAATGCCCTTCTTACCCACCTCCACCCACCAATCCACCAGAGCCCCCCCCCTGCAACCTCCCCTCCCACAACCCTCCCCACCAATCACTAAATTCCACACGTCTACCCTCACCACTCAAAAGCTGAACGTTTAATTTCCAATACCCCTTACCCCACCGTACCACACCCGACCATTCCACCTCCACCAACACTCCCCGATGATCTGTAAAACCCACATCTAAATATTTAACCGCACCCACCACCACACTCCCCGTTACATAAATTCTATCTAGCCTAGCCCCATACCCTCTTCTAACAAATGTATGATCTCCCGCCCCTCCTACCCCAATTACATCCTTCAAACCTACACACCTAAGTAAGTCCCTCAGAGCCTGCAAAACACACCCCCCTCCCCGTGGCTCTACATCCCTTTCCCTGATGACACAATTAAAATCTCCCCCAACTATGGTTACGCTAGGCAAATCCCTACATGCATAAATCATATGCTCCCTCACAAAATCCACCTTCACCTGTCTGGAAGACTCTGCCGGCATATACACTCCCAAAAAGCATACCTTCACCTCCCCCCTATTCGCCCTCCACCCTCACCAGTCTGCCCCCCACTCTCCTCCCATCGCAAAGGCTTGAATGGGCTTGACACTGCTACCACTACTGCCACCCCACCCTTTAATCTACTTGATGAACTGGCAAATACCCTATAACCATCCAATACCAAATCTCTACCACACCTATAATTATGCTCCTGCAAAAACCCCACAGTCACACCATACCGTCTTAACGTACACTCCACCCAAGCTCTTTTAATACATATCTGCTCTCAACCCATTTACATTTAACGTTAAACACTTGAAATTAAAGACAAAGGTTTGCCCTTCGGCCTCGGTGGAAGTTGCGACCCAGATTTCCCTTTACTCTGCAATTTACCCATCTTCTTCCCACCCTTATTAATTCCCTGATCTTGCACCAATCCCAAGTCTTTCTTAGCAACTTCCACCAGAGGTTTCTTGCAAATCCTCTGGGCCGGGGTCAACACGTCATCACAATCAGTGTGCCAGACCTCTTGCGGGTCCCCTGCACAACTTCCACACCACTTGCACTATCAATCTGATGTACCTCCGCCTGCACTGTCTCCAACACTAATGTTTGGTCATTGATACTGGCATTCACTATGCCCTCCACCATATCCATTGTATCTTCCATACCCCCAGTGGCTTCTACACTTAACACCGGTAGGGGTTCGTCCAGAATGTCCCTTAATACCTGCTCCAAAGCCACTTCTTCCACAGCACTCTCCTGGTTGCCACCTTCAACCACTGATGGCGCCGTTTCCTGTGATATCGTCTGACACACCACCTCTGCACCGTCGACTATCTCGCTCCACAACTTTGGTTGTTTCTCCGACTGTTCCTCTTCCCTCTGCACATTTCTCTGCACTGTCACGTTCATTCCACGATGTCCCCCGTTCATTCTTGGGCCAGACCTCTTCAAGCAGTCGGCCGCTACATGCTCATATGCCCCGCACAGACGACAAGTCCTGCGTTGCCCCATGTAGGTGACGTATACCTGCGTCCTAAAATCCAGCAATACGACGTACGACGGTATGGGATGTCGCAAGGTCATCTTCAATGCGAAAGACCCCTCAAAGATCCCCATCAGCGGTCCTTCACTCCACTTGCCAGGAGTAGCAGCATGGATAACGCCGTATGCCCCGAAAACTGCACTGATGTCCACCGCATCAGCCTCAAACGGGACATTCCTCAATCGAACCCAAGTGTATGTCCTCGAGACATCCTTTAAGCGTACCTGTAGTCCTGTGTGCACGGTGTACACACTATCTTGATGCTTATCCACCAGCCGTTCATACACCTCCGCCGTTTGAAGTTTCACAGTGCTGAAGGATACTGTCACATTACTGTGAGTAGTGCTGAATTGTACTGTGCGACGCTACTGTGAGTAGTGCTGTGCTGAAAGGTACTGTTTAATAAACTTCCATACAAATCCATTGTATCAAGTCCATAAATATCTCGTAGGATCGTGGGCAATACTGTTCCGGCCGTGGCAGGGTTGATAACTCCTGTAACCAGGTCCACACAAACTGTGTTCAACCGTCTCCTCCCAGCTGCCGCCATGTTGGTGAAAACCAAAGTGCTGTCAAGAGCCACCAGGGGTCAGGCCAGCGCACCGCACACCCTCACACAATCAGAGCTGGGTGGCGAATGACGAGTATCATTAATCAAATTAGGCTTATCCAGATGGCTTTTTATAATATCAGATATAATTGACTAGTAATTTGCCTACAATTGAGGTAAGGCTTATTGGGCGGTTATTTGACGGTAACGACTTGTTCCCTGTTTTAAAAATAGGAATTAAATTAGCCATCTTCCACATGTCAGACACTACACCTGTTTGAAGAGATAAATAAAAAATATTATTTAATGGTTCACAGAGTTCAATTTTGCATTCCTTATGAACCCTTTAAAAAGTACATCAGGACCTGGCAATTTATTTTGTTTCAGTCGGTCTATTTGTTTCATAATTATTTCGCTAGTGACTGTGATATTACTTTAGTTTCTTCAGGCCCACAATAAAAAAATATTACTGGGATATTGTTAATGTCCTCCAGTGTAAAAACCGAGAGGAAATAATTATATAAAATCGAGCATATTTCATTGTCCTTGTCAGTAAGATGCCCAGAGTTATTTTTAAGAGGAAATATTTCATCTCTAGCTTTCGTTGTATAAAAATAGAAAAAAAACCTTTTGGGTTAGTTTTCGAATCCCTAGCAATTTTAATTTCGTATTCCCTTTTAGCTGTTCTTATTCCCTTTTTAACATCCCTCTCAATGTCTGTATACTGATTCATAAGATGACCCTCCACTCCTTTGATGTGCCTATAAATTCCTTTCTTCTGCCCTAGAAGATATTTGAGCCTATTACTCATCCATTTTGGGTCACTTTTATTTGATCTAATTTCTTTATATGGGATAAATGTTCTTTGGGCAGCATGTACAGTGTTACGAAATAAAGGTGAATTCATTATTGCGGGTTCTCAATTCGAGAGATACCCTCAAGACCTTATTTACAAAGGGGATATAAATAAGGTCTTGAGGGTATCTCTCGAAGAGAGAACCCGCAATAATGGATTCAAGTTAGATAAGTTTAGATTTAGAAAGGATATAGGAAAGTAATGGTTTGGAAATAGGGTAGTTGATGAGTGGAACAGTCTGCCTAGTAGGGTTATTGAAGCAAGGACCTTGGGTAGTTGGATAAATTCATGAAAGAGAGGGGGTGGATTTGAGTGGGAATTGCACATGAGTAAATAAAATTATCAAAGCTTATTTCTTGGGTAGCATTGAAAATTAGGTTGAACAAATATTCTGTTAGTGGGATGGAATGTGAAGGACTTGCCTAGTATGGGCCAACAGGTCTGCTGCAGTGTTCCTCCTTTCGTATGTTCTTATGTCATATTGATAGGTCTCTTCGTTACCCCAGTCCACCGATGATGAGTGTTCTCTAAGCCCATTGTAATCTGCTAAACGAAAATCTGGGACTGTTACTGAGTTATCCCCACTATCATACTTGCATTCAATGCTAAAGGTAATTGATTTGTTGTCGCTTGTGCCGAGTTCCTCTGTAATTTCTAAATTATTAACAAGGGTTTCTGTTTTTGCCAGAAGCAGATCAAGCAGGTTATTTCCCCTTGTAGGTTCTGTCACAAACTGCTTCAAAAAAACAATCCTAAACTACTTCTAAGAAGTCGTTAGATTCTAAATTCCCAGTCAAGAAATTCCAATCAATCTGGCTAAAGTTAGTCTCCTCAAATTACTACATTATTGTGCCTTGTGGCCTTAATTAAGAGTATCCTCCCATAGTCTTCCTTGGTCCCTCTCTAAATTTGGGGGACAGTATTTCACTGGTAAAATCATTTTTTAATTCCCCTCTGAAATTTCTATACAGACACTATATGTGTTACTTCAAGACTTTATTGCCGTTTTTATGCAATAGTTCAAGCGATCTCAGATGTACAGTGCCACCCCACCCTCCTTCCCAATACTTCTATCTACTTGGAACAATATAAATCCCTGAATGTGACATTCAGGAGGCATGTCCCGATTCGAATTAAACCACGTCTCAATTATGGCAAATATATCAATGTTACCTGCACTAACAACTAATATCAACTCTTCCATGTTATTCCTAGCACTAGGACTATTAGTGTATTATATGTTTAAAGACCCTCCTTTCTCACTACCTTTCCTGCTATTTTCAATTTTTCTATTATACCTATTACTGTCGTTGTTATTGTTAAGATTTATGACATCAAAGCCTAAATCAATATTACGACACTCATTATTTTCCATTCCTAAAC
This sequence comes from Cherax destructor, assembly GCA_009830355.1. Lineage (NCBI taxonomy): Eukaryota > Metazoa > Arthropoda > Malacostraca > Decapoda > Parastacidae > Cherax > Cherax destructor. Next base: position 10,161 of record WNWK01025826.1, read on the forward strand.
CCATGCCTTTAACTAATACTAGTTTAAAGCCCTATCATCATCCTCAACTGAGCTAGTAAAACCCACACCTGCCCTAAATAAGTGAACCCCATCGCTGGCATACATGTCATTTCGGCCATGAAAGAAGTCCCAGTTATCAATGAATGGTACTGCACTTTCCTTAGTATTTGTACAACCAACAATTAATACCAATTGCTCTGGACAACCGTTCATTTCGAACACTCCTCCTTGTCAAAATGCCACATATAACAGGGCGCCCCCACCTTCTTCCTAATTGCTGCCCTGTACCTTCTAACGAAATCCTCACTTCTATGCTTGCTTATATCATTGCCTCCAGCACTGAGGCATATAATACAATTGATCACATTACCGTTCATGATGTTGTCAAGCCGGATAACAATATCCTCCATCCCAGTCCTAGGAAAACATACCCTCTGTCTCCTTCACCTATCCTTCAAGCAGAAGGATCTATCCATGTATCTAATCTGGCTATCCCCAACATCATCAATGTTTTTACCTTTCCTGCTGTTCGTCGTGACGTTCCCAGTAGTCGACTTGCATTCACCAAGTAGCACGGAGAATGGGTTCGATGTCTGATTAACAACAGTCTCTTGGCTCTTTGTTTCTACCTCTCCATCCGTCCTCTTGATCCTTAACTTTGTCCATTTCTTTCCACCACTGCCCATGTTCCTTTCTTGGCTTGAGGATTCACAACAGGAGGATTACTACGAATCCTCTTGTTTTCCTCAATCAGTCGCTGTATCTCAAGCTTAGTCACCCACAGTTCTTATGCTGCTGGTAGAGTTGCTCAAGAGTGGGCATCTTGGTTCAGATTCCCTGAGAGCACACTAGACAAGTCTTCACAGAGTTTAGTACATGGGACCACTGACAGTAATCCCAACATGTGGATAATCTGTGGCTGCCTTTGCCGCATCATCTGCCTCCTCATTTTCCCGGGATCCAGTACTGGGGATCCAGTACATTGTCGATCTGTTATCTGGTGGTCTGGTGGCTTGAGCTCTCGCTTCACACACGGAGGGCCCGGGTTCGATTCCCGGCGGGTGGAAACATTTCGACGTGTTTCCTTACACCTGTTGTCATGTTCACCTAGCAGCAAATAGGTACCTGGGTTGTTAGTCGACTGGTGTGGGTCGCATCCTGGGGGACAAGATTAAGGACCCCAATGGAAATAAGACAGACAGTCCTCGATAACGCACTGACTCTCTTGGGTTATCCTGGGTGGCTAACCCTCCGGGGTTAAAAATCCGAAGAAATATTATTATTATTATTATTAGGCTGACATTATGCTCAGAATCGATGTGATGGAGTGAACATTGTCCTGTGGTTGGGGATAGGAAAGGGCATTGATTGCAGAGGTGGAATCAACATGTATGACTGATCGAAGTCGATGTCGTAGGGAATGTGACAATGCCTGCTGATTCGCCACCAGCTCAGCTTGAAGAATCGTGTAGTGGTCAGGGAGTCTCCAGCCTTGTTTGTAACCATTGTGGTACCTGCCAGCTGCTGCTTTCTTCCTGTCAGGGTCGAAAGAACCATCTGTGAAATACACTGCACATGTGCGTCCCTATGCCAGTGCCATGCTTGTCTCGGCATAATTGCTGAGTGTGAAATAAAGACACATGTGCAACATCTGGGTATCTTTATTGTAAACGTTTCGCCATCCAGTGGCTTTATCAATACAAATACTAGGACATAATATGAAGACAGTAGAACTATATACAAAAGATGAGGTAATCAGTCTCTCGGCCTTGGAATGGTGTGAACAGCACCGAAGTAGTTGAGTTTCTGGAGGCAAGGAGGCTGGCGCTTATATACTAACATCAGGTGGAAAGGGACTGATTACCTCATCTTTTGTATATAGTTCTACTGACTTCATATTATGTCCTAGAATTTGTATTCATAAAGGGGCCTTTTAAACCTACGCGGCGCGCGAGAACATTTTTTCGAAAAAAAATTAAAATTGAGTTAACCATATTGAAAAATAGAGTAACTCTCTGGCTACACAATGGTACAAGAATCATTGTTCTACGACATTCCTACAAGGAATTATAGTCGTTTATAACACATATGGTGACGCCAACAACCGAAGTAGGCCGGCTGACATTCCGTTAATTTTCGTATTTTTTTCCCCGATTTTTTTCCTTAATTTCTTGTAGTATTCTTACTTATATAATAATTCCCGATTTGGCATCATAACAGAGTGGGCGGGGATTATCCAAAGACTTCCAGGTAATCAGGAACCTTCTAGGACATTTGATTGCATCAGCAGAAATTCCTGACTCAGGATAGCCGGGAAATATGCTTCATTATAACGCTATTATCAATACTACGGCTTTTATATCTATCACAATTGATCTATTATGACATAATAGGCAATATAAATAACAAATAACCATAGTAAATACTCCAGAATGAATAATATGTGGCATAATATGATCGCCGCCTGGCACCGCCTCCAAAGTATAAATATTACATCAGTTGGTGTTGGTGTTCCTTGGGGGTTCCTTTCTCACTCTAGGAGACTTGTATTAAAGAAAACGAACAGGGCTAACTATGATATACACTCGTAATGCAAGATAAAGCTGAGAAAAATGCTATTTTGCTGCTGGAAAAAATGTTTTTCCTTGCGCGACCTTCCGCGCGGATTATCTCAGAAGTAAGTTATTCATCTATATATTGGACAGGAACCGTTAATAATCATAGGAATGAAATTAAACTCACAGACAACATAAAATAAAGGTTGTATTAATTTCTAATGGAACGTTTTTGAGATATCGTAATTAGTTTTTAATTTATGTGAGGTAAAAGTCAGATATTTTCCAACATGTAAAAACACACAAACTTTATTTTTTTAAGTATGAAGATAGGGATAAATTACAGAAACCTTTTCATTAGTATGTCAGATTAGCATTGTTTTATGCGTAGGTGAAGCCAGAACAGCTTCAACAAGTCCCACTACGACTCTAGATTTTTTATATGTGATGTTTGGTAAAAATTGATAAATAATTTTTCTCAGATGTTTGTTGGGCGATCTTTTTGAAACTTGATACAAACCTAATTGAAAGGTGCTTCTTTATGTACAAACAAAATGAAAGAAATCGAACGAAAAAAAAAAATACATTTAACCAATAAGGGCACCTAAAGCCACTGGATGGCGAAACGTTTACAATAAAGATACCCAGATGTTGCACATGTCTTTATTTCATATTGTCGGTATTGTATACCATTCTTGTACAACATAATTGCTGAGGAAGAATGCAGAGATGCTTAGAGGTGTAAATAAATGGTCTAAAATACCGACACAATGGAAAAATAAACACATAAGCAGTATAATGTGATCCTTTATTGACAACGTTTCGCCCACGCAGTGGGCTTTATCGAGCCACAACCAGATCTGTTTGTAACTCGATAAAGCCCACTGCGTGGGCGAAACGTTGTCAATAAAGGATCACATTATACTGCTTATGTGTGTATTTTCCATGCTTAGAGGTAGGTAGTTGCATGACGCAAACATCAGCCGGATCTTGGCGCCAGGGAGGTGGTGGATGATATCCAACAACTGGAAGGTCTCAACTCTTCTCATGGAGTAGTTGTATAGGCAGTAGCTTCCGCCCAGCTGTAGAAAACGAACGAATCCAGTAGTCCGTGAAAAGAGTTGAATCGTCATGGTTGCCAATATCCGTCTTCTCAGTAGGATAACTTGCTGCAGAATCGTGGCTACTTTGCAGGCGTTTGTCAGCCAGGAAAGGAAGCCGGGCCTCAAATCTGAGACATACTGTGTTAGTCCAGATGTAGGGCCCAAGGATAGTTTTTACCGACCTCCACCCTTTGCCTGCTCTGCATAGAGAGACGAATCAACGCCGGTGCACCGTAGTCAATGAGCGAGCGCATAGCTTGTATAAAGTACAAGCGAAGTACTTTTTGTTCGCTCCTGCATGGTGCCTCGTCATAGTTCTCAAGGCGTTGAGTCTGAGTAGAGCACGGGATCTGACATACTCGGCCTGTTTCTGAATGATCAGCTTTTTATCAATGTAGATTCCCAAGTATAGGTAGGAGCCTGTCCTCTCAAGTTTTAAATCCTGAATACGTAATCTATTCACAGGATCTGGTCCCTTGAACATCATTAAAAGAGATTATTCGGCGGAAATCTTGAGGCCTAGTTCCTTGCAAGACTGCGTTATTAGGTCCAAAACTCTCTTGGTATATCGCTCCAAATTGCTTTTACCATTCAGTAAGAGTGCAACATCAGCTTAGCCGAGGAGCTGTGTACCACCTTGTGGTGTGCCCTATTTCATGGTTTTAAAGGAAGTGTAGTGTCCCTGAAAGCTGACACAGGCCTGCCTGTCCCTAAGGTTGGACTCAATTCAGGCGAGGAGGCGTCCTTTGATTCCCTTCCGAGCTAGTATTGGTAGAATTGCTGTGGGGCTGGCTATTTCAAATGCCTTCTTGAGGTCGAGGTAGACGATGCTACTAGGTTTCTTGTTACTATCAACAATCTGGTTTAGTAGGGCGGATATGCACTGTGCTGTACCCACTCCTTTGGTGAAGCCAAATACGTGTTGATGAGGAGGTCCAAGTTTCCATAGGTGGTGGTTTAATATCATCCTCTAAGCAGTCTTGGCTAAACAGCTGGTCAGCGATATTGGTCTCCTACTGCCTGGATCCTTGGGCTTTGGAATTCGTACAATAGTAGCCTTCCAAGCTGCTGGGAGTGTCCCGGCCATCGATGAAATAAAGACACATGTGCAACATCTGGGTATCTATCTGGGTATCTTTATTGTCTAGTATGGCATCCCATCCACTCTGACCAGCCGGTGCAATCATGGAGTACGTGACAACACGATACCCGGGTCAGTGTCACCTGTGTTCTTAATGGCACGTCGGAGTTCCAAGTCCGTGAGATCTTCATCAGTCACCTCTTCAGACTCACATGCAGCTTTTATCGTTAACTGGTGTTGTGGCAGAAAATCTGTCTGTATATTCCGGATGTCCTGTGGGAGCTGAGTGGAGGCTTCCCTGGAGGTGAAGAGCTCCCCCAGTTTCTCAGCTTCCTGGGATGGGTTCGGGTGTGCTGGTGGCCTCAGCTTGGTTTTTCCAGTTGCAATGTTAAGCTTGACCCATGTCTCAGATAAGGTGGTGTGATGCCCGAATGTTGAGCCCCACTCAAGCCATTTTTCAGTTTTTACTGAGTGACGACAATGATCAATAAGTATTTCTTCACATCTCATATACTGTGGTCATACTACTACCTCTCCCAACCTCTCCCAATGAGGTCCGGTGCAGTTCCCATGTACATAAACAATGTACGTTAAGAGAACATAAAAAATATACATAATAAGAATACCTAGTCGATTACAAACAAAATTATATAGCACAGGATGCCTAGTTGATATAATTTACAAATTAGGATACCTATTAAATAAACTAGTCGAGAATACATAGTCTTCAATAATTGTTACTCAAAGCTGCGTCTTTCAAGTTCTTGTACCAATTGAGCGATATTATTCTGGTTTTCAGAATACTTATGTCAGGTTAGGTAGGTCTCTGCAGTGCTCCTTCTTGAAAGTCGGATGGTCCGTGTGATGCAAGTCCCTTACTGTCCGTACTAACTGTAGGAATTGTTCTGGCATGATGTCTGGTTTTACCCCAAAAATTTGTTTTTTTCGAGGTCAAAATCTTCGGCGCTTGGCAAGGTTTACATATTAGGTTTTGGATTTTAGTGCTTGCTCCCGAGTGTCTTCAAGTCTTCTTCTGTTTCTACCGTTTGTTCCTGTTGCCTTGTCTGGGAAACTCCACTCTCACTAGAATATATCTCAGGTGTTTGTCCTTTTCCAGGCCACCATTGGAGGATTAGTTGGAAATGTCATCCATGATGCTCCTTCAAATTCCTCTCCTATTCACTCCCAGAGTTGTGCGTTGATATTTTGATGTTACTTTTGACGGTGATATTTTGATGTTATTCATTTTCCTCTTTTTTTTTTTTATCAGCAGTTGTTCCCTATTTAGTTTTCAAAAGTTTTTGTTCAGCTGTTCTGAGGCAGTCTTCAGAGTAATTCCTAAGTCTGAAGTCAAGCATTTCCAGAAGGGAAGACTCGAAGAAGGAGGCTTCAATAGTCTTTTGATCCTTAGAACTAGAGAGAATGGGAGTTTTTTTCCAAAGCCCTTGAATGTGAGGAGGACCACAATAAGTACTGGTAAGCGTTGCCCGGTTTGTAGTATGTTTTAGTGTGTATCTGTGTTCGTTGAGGTAAACCACTGTCTCTCCTCTCCCCCCCCCCCACTCTCGTTACTATACAGAAAATATCAATATATCTCAAATAGGGAATGGTGGGAGGTACTTCTGTTTTTTCTATTAGTTTCGAAGGCAGTGTACACAAATTTCTGCAACAGTTAAACTAACTGATGCGCCTATTGCCGTCCCTGTTTTTTGTCTGTAGGTTTTGTTATTGAATCTGGGGATCGTGTCTTCCATTATGTGTATTAGAGCCTCCCTGACTGTGTCTTCGTCCAGAGGCTTCCTGATACAAGTCTTTAGTTTTCCTTTGGTTTTATTCAAGTTATTTGAATAGAAGCTAGCAACTGTGGCCGCTGCTTCCTGTTGTGGAATAGAGGGGTACAGGGCTTCAATGTCCAGAGAGACCAGTCAGAGGTCTCTTTGAGCCTTCCCTATTTTTTCTTGGTGTTATCTATCTCTGCTAAAAAAAATGTATTGTCCCTAATCTTTTCAGGTAGGTCTAATAGGGGCATAAATAGGGCTGTCATGAATTTGTATACCTGCCTGGTATTAGCAGAACAGCCAGACAGGACTAGTCTGGTTTTAAAGGTTCCTGTACCTTTGTTCATATCTGTGTTTTTGGTTGGATGTACATGCTAGGTATCTTTTCTTTAAAGCTGAATAAAGAATCTCTCAATGCTGCCGTCATAACTCTGTTTCTTTAATTGTTATATAGTTTGAGAATAAGTTTATTACTCCTATCTCGAGTTTCTTGGAAAAGGACTCTGGGTCCCTCACCCTAGGCTGCAATTTCAATTTCTTCAACCATACCCAAGTATATCTCCAATTATACAAAGGATAACACGCCTCCCCCTGCACCACCTGCTTACTCCCGCCAGGCCTATCCAGTCTACTTACCCTCACCTTACCCGGCTCACCCACTACCAACAAAAAAAGCAAAATAGCATCGCACTCAACCAACTCCCTCTCCCCAACCACAAATGCTCCTCAGTCCTCACCAAAAGTGTCGTGTCATCCACGTACCCCACTATTAATGTCCTAGCCGCCCCTAAACCCCTTCCTCCCTTAAACCTGCTTCTACCAACTTATAAAAGGGGTCTTGGGGACACGCAAACAGAATCTGAGATAAAGGATAACCCTGTCTCAGACCCCTCCCCATGTGCACTGCCAAACCCATCATCCCATTTATTTGGAACCTCAACAAAGCCCCTTCATAGAGAGATCGAACTCAACCCACTATCGCCTCCCCAAACCCCTGCCTGCTTAAAATTACTAACATACTCCGATCTACCCTATCATAAGCTATCTGCGAGTCCAACCACAAAACACCCTTCCTGACTCTCCTCAATAAAACCTTTTATCCTCCTATGCCCAGACCTAATGCTCCTACCGGTATCCCATATTGTCCGTCCTGCAACATACTACCCAGTATTTTCCAAAAACCTTATAATCCGTGCCCATTAACGCTATAGCCCTATAATCCTTAAACCTTTTCCGCAGCTTGCCCTTCGGCACTAATACCACGACACCCGTTCTCATTGTCTCCTCCATTACTCCCGCTCCCTCATCTCATTGAATGTTTTCACAAATACCCCTTGCAACACCTGCCAGTACTGCACATACAATTCACCCGGTAACCCATCCAACCCCGGTGACTTAACCTTCACAGCCTCCCAAACCTCCTCGACAGTGATCACCCCTTCAATGGCCTCTCTATCCTCCTCACTATCCCCCAAAAAATCCTCTCACGCCCCCACGTCCCGACCCTCTACCTCATACTTCCTCCCAAACCAAAGCTCTGCATATCCACTCATACCTTCCGTGGTCCTCAACACCCTTTTGAACCATACCCCCATTCCCTCCTCAACTATCAAGGAAGACATCAACATTACCTTCCTACACTTCCGAAAATGCCGTAAAACCTCCGCTGACGCCTTATCGCCCCATAAAATCTCTTCCATCCCACTCCTAACCCTCAAAGTATGAAACCTTTCATTCTGTACATCCCTCAACCTACTACGTATACCAACCACTTCCTCCCTCGCACTCCCCCTAACCCCCAAACCCTTCCACAACAAAACCTCCAAATATCGCTGATACCTATACCTGTACCTTGCATCCTCCCTGCCCACCCTCTCAAAAAACATTTTGATACCCGCCTTCCCATACTTGCACCACCACTTCGCCACGTTTTCGATCCCCTCCCCCTTTTCCACAACCTCCCACCACCCTTCAATATCCACTTCCCCCACTCTGCTCAACAAATTCGCATTCAACTTCCAATAACTCGAGTAAACCTTGACCATGCCCTCCCAACTCCCTCGAACAAAACCCCTTTATGATCAGAAAACCAACATCCACCACTGCTCTTGTCGCATACACCCTATCAGCCTAACTGCATAACCTTTCCTAAAAAGGTGTACTCAACAGGGTCCCCTCCTCCCCCTGAACCTAATCATGTTATTCCAATCCCTCGCTATAATAGACCCCGAGGCAATCCCGGACTCTCGCGTTGGCTACCGCCGGCATATACACCCGATGAAACAAACCTGCACCCACCTCCCATCCACCCACCCCCTCCTCCCAAGACGACAACGTGAACGGGCTAGACTCCCGAATACCCACCCCACTCCACCCTTGAAAAGCCCAGACCCTCCTGCAAACACCGTGTACCCCTTTAAACTCAACTCCCTATAATTGTGCTCCTGAAAAATACCACATCCACTCGAAACCTACGAAAGGTCACTTCCACCCACCTTCATTTGACCTCATTTTTGAGGCCATTTACATTCATGCTCAAAACCCTGAAAGATACGGTTGAGGCTTCCCCTTCGGTCTCGTGTGTCTCCCTTCACGTTTAACATTTGAGGTAGCACCATTTCCTCCCTTTCCCTCTCCTCCCACTTCCCTTCGTGTCTTCAGGACCCTACCCCCTTTACTCTACTCTGATTGGACCTCACTACCTCAGCCCAAACCTTATTCCCAGACCTTTGATCTGGCGCTAGAATATCATTCTCAGCCTTCTCTCCAGTCCTCTTCCTGGACTCACCCTTTTCCACCAGGACCTCCATGTCCTGTTCCTGATGCACCTCCACCATTTCCGCCAGTGCCTCTGGACTACACCACCACCCATAACTTGTCTCTGGGTCTGTTCCAAAGCTCATCCACACACTCAACACCTCCAGGCTGCCCGAAAGACAAAGCCTTCTCACCTATAATGTCATTCAGGTCCTTCAATATAGCTTCCGCCTCACCTGCCGAAACTTCCGCCCCCACAGGTGGCGTGGCCACCACAACTGGCGAGAAAACCTCCTCCACTCTTCGGAGTAATTCGTAAGTCTGAAACAAAGCATTTCCTGAAGGGAAGACTCGAAGGAGGAGGCCTCACTACAGTCTTTTGATCCTTAGAGCTAGAGAGAATGGGAGAGTTTTTCAAAGCCCTTGAATGTGAGGACGACCACAATAAGTACTGGTGAGCATTACCTGGTTTGTAGTATGTTTTAGTGTGTATCTGTGTTCGTTGAGGTAAACCACTGTCGCTGGATTCAGAGGTAAATTTTAAGGATGGGTGAACTCCATTGAGCAAGGCTCGTAGCTCTTACACTCTCTCCTCTCCCTCCCCTCTCGTTACTATACAGAAAATATAAATATATCTTAAATAGGGAATGGTGGGAGGTACTTCTGTTTTTCTATTAGTTTCGAAGGCACAGTGTACACAAATTTCTGCAACAGCTACACTAACTGATGGTGCCCTGTTTTTGTCTGTAGGTTTTGTTATTGAATCTGGGGATTGTGTCTTCCATTATGTGTGTTAGAGCCTCCCTGACTGTGTCTTCGTCCAGAGGCTTCCTGATTCCCAAGTCTTTAAGTTTTCCTTTGGTTTTATTCAAGTTATTTGAATAGAAGCTAGCAACTATGGTCGCTGCTTCCTGTTGTGGAATAAAGGGGTACAGGGCTTCAATGTCCAGAGAGACCAGTCTGAGGTCTCTTGGAGCCTTCCCTATTTTTTTCTTGATGTTATATATATCTACTAAAAAAGTATTGTCCTTAATCTTTTCAGGTAGGGCTGTCATGAATTTGTATACCGGCCTGGTAGGAGCAGCACAGCCAGACAGGACTAGTCTGGTTTTAAAGGTTCCTGTACCTTTGTCCATAACTGTGTTTTTGGTAGGAAGTGCAAGCCAGGTATCTTTGCTTTAAAGCTGAACAAAGAATCTTCAATGCTGCCGACATAACTCCATTTTTACTTTTATTATTATATAGTTTGAGAATAAGTTCCTTACTCCTATCTCGAGTTTCTACGTGTTTGTTACCAGCTTTTATATAATTAAAACCTTTGAACACTACGATTTCTGAGCACTTGTCGGCGTTAGTAATTACAATGTCACTTCTAGCAAGGTTTTGTAGGCATGGCCTGTTTTTGGTTTTCAGATTGAGCCTGTATCTGTTCCCCTCCTTCCCTTTTAAAGTTTGGTTCATCCTTATGAGTTTATTTTCTACTCCCGGAAGTTTCATGCTGGGTTTACCATAGTTATTTCCTGGTTTAAGATATTTTTTCTGATGTATTAATATTGGAAGAATTACCGACAATGTTAAGTAAAGGACACAAATGCAAATAATGTGACATTTATTGTGGCAACGTTTCGCTCTCGAGAGAGCGAAACGTTGCCTAAATATCACATTAGTTGCATTGTGCCTTACTATAACATATTTTCTGATGTTAGTGCCTTCTTTCTTTTTGTCACACTGTTTAATGTCATATCGGCAAAAAAAAAAGCCTTTTCAAAGAACTTGTTTATTTGGCTTTCCAGGTTTCCGATGTTCTCTTCCCTGTTACTGGATAAGCCATCATCCACTTAAACACTTCTATATCTTCCCCTCATTCTTCGTCTCTCCAGAGAGATTCCTTATACAGTAAATAATTTTAGTCATCCTTCTCTATATGTTTTCCAATAAAACTATATCCATCCTGTAGTAAAGAGACGAAAACTGAGCGGCATATTGTAAGTGCGGTCTCACTAGTGATGTATTGAGCTGTAAAATAACTGTAAAGTTGAAGAAATGCATATGATGAATCATAACAATGTATGAGAGTTTCCTCAGCATTTTACAAGAATCTGCTACATGAAGCAGGAAATTTCTCCTTTCACAAGACTGTGTAACTTCAGTTGGAACAAGAAAGGTAAGGCTGTCACTAACCTCTGCTCTCTTATTGTCTGTCTTACATCAGAAATTAAATGCAAGATGTTTCTTCAGTGTGGGATCTTTGGCCCAAGTCTCGTCATGCAGTACACACAGAAGCCACACTCAAACACAGTTCTCGAACACTAAGGAATGAGAAAATCTGTATCAAAGGTTCATTAGGAAGACGAGTGGTTTACAAACCACTGGTAGCTCTGGCTTGTAACTCTGTCATCTCCAGAACATACTACTTCACCACCAGTAACAATTGCCTCAGCCATGGTTAGTCTACATTCAGTTAATCAACGTGGTCTTTACCAGCGTTGCCGGAAGACGAGTTTGTTGAATATCAAAATGGCATACAATACCTACAGGTTGGTAAGTAAGACGCATAAGCAACATATTACGAAAGACACAGTTTCATTACAAATATCTTGCAATGTTCATCTATCTAATATTACATTGCGATTACCATTGTTAATAGATAAAACGATGTTAATCAGCTTTATAATATTACATATTCATTTTCACCTATGTTTTCATTTATATATGTACAGTGGAGGGATCGTACCAGTGGTAACAACCATTCGATGTTTTGGACGTCACCTCTGGCGGTTACCGCCTGACGCGCTGACGTCAGAGGTGAATTTAATAGTAGTCAGTACAGCACCTCTCTCTCGGTAAAGGTCTTCATTGCTTACTCATTTGAGAAGCTATTGGTCTAGAGCTTTATTCTCTAAAGCCGCCAGAAATTGTGAGATCTGGTGAAACTTTCATTGTATAGAAGTTCTCCTGTGTTAAGAGACTTCAAGCATTCAAGTCAACACCCAAATCGTCTCAAAATAGAGACGGTAACTATTGATCATATTTATATTAAACCCATTCAGTTAGAATGAGGGTCATGGTAATTTATAAGTTGTGTATAAAGACTGTGTTTATATATAATACCTAAGAAAAGTACAATTAAAATACCTTAAGTCAATAACGTTATCTACGTTATATTAAAGATATATTTTACAAAGTTTTTTCGATCTCTTTATTAATCTCTACACAAGATTAAATCATATCCTCAGAACGGTCTTATTACGATATTACGGAGACTAAAATTTTCCCAGACTAACATCGCCTATGCCATAAAGAATATCTTAAGTAAAAGGACACAAATGCAACTAATGTGACATTTTATTGTGGCAACGTTTCGCTTTCCAGGAGCTTTTTCAAGCCGTTACAAGCGATACATGGACACAGATGGTATATATATATTCCAAGTGAGGTGTAATACTAGTGGTGGTAGAAGTAGTAGTGATATAAGTCGTATAGTAGTAGTAGTAATACAATAAGGTAGAACAATCAATTTGACATGAGTAAAAGGTGATAAAACAATTTCATGGGTAGTATAAAATAGGTTAGACAAATATTTCTGCTGGAGGTTGGAATAGAGAAGGCCTGTAGAGTGTAACACATCTACGATGTGCTTGTGTTGAATTAGCAGGAGAACTATGTGATGGTAGGGTTCACTGTTTTCAGGATTCTTGCTAAGACTTCAGAGATGGTGAAGCTGCCTTTGTTTTGTTTAATTGTGTTAGAAACAGCGATATGTGATTCACACTTGCGTCTAGGAAATTAGTTTTGATTACTAGTCGGGCGTCTTTGAATTTCATGAGATGATTGTTGAATTTCGGTGTTGTAGCAGGCGTTGTTCAGGTTATCTTTCTTAAGCATTTAATGTGTTCATTGAGGGTTTTTCCCGGGGTTTTCTTTGCTGTTTTTCCACATAAATTCTTACAGCCCCACAGGGAAGTGTGCCCTTGGTTGACTGGTTCAAGGTGCTTGGATTTTGTCCTTTAGACCCTTTATATATGGAAGCGATGGCGACTCTAGTGTTAGCTGCAAATACTTTAGAAATGTTGGATGCATCCTGGCGTTAAGAATTATAATTTTGTTTGAGTGGGTGATGCGGGAGAATTAAGATCTGAAAAGCTCTTTTCTTGCAATCTTTGATGAAAAAGGAAGGAAAATTAAACAGTGAAGGTTTGGTGAATGTATGTAAATTCCTCGTCAAGAAACTCAGGACTACAAATTCGGTAAGTCTTAGGAAAAATCCGATGATGATGCCTCTTTGGTCTTAGTATCTTGACTGGAATAGAAGGTGGAGATATTTTATTTGTAGGTTTCGAAATTGAAATCTTAGGTTGTTATCTACTTTGGGATGAGGACGCTAGAAAGGGTAGCTTGTCATTGGACTCTTCCAGTGAAACGGGATCGCCGGTTCAACTGCGGACCCTTTCCTAAAAGATTCCGTACATCATCACGCCCCCAACTGATTACGAAAAAAGCGCCAGTCTGGTCCAAATTTACCCCAAATACGAAAACCAAACATCAACTGAATTTAGTCACCAGAAACCCAGAACAGTGAAAACTTTCAGAAGGGATATACGGGCATTCCCCCGCAGTTTATGTGAACCTTCACTAACCTTCCCAGGCGTATATAAATGCTCTGAAGGGTTGCTAATGACCCAAATATTATCTCATCACCACGACAAAGGAGGTGGTCGTCATACTCAACACCAGTGAATACAAACCAAAATGATGGACCTTTTGAATGACCAATAACATACGAACCCATCAACACACAACAGTGGGAAACACTCACAAAAGATTTCCTATATAAACCAGACAAATACTGAAACGCACCAGTGAAGGAAAGAAACTTCTGTACTTGATACCCACAACCCTAAACCAGCACACATGTATGGCCTACCCAAGACCCATAAGCATAATATTCCTCTCAGACCAATCACATCAGGTATAGGCAGTGCACCACAAACTAGCCGGAGTTCTTGCGAAACATCTTTCCGCCTTCTGGGGACCATCAGCCCCGCTCATCTTAAACATTCAGGCGACCTTCTCAACCGCATCCGAAATCTCTCCATCCGAAACAAGAAACTAAGCAGTTTGGACGTGACTTCCCTCTTCACTAAAGTATTACTACATAGCCATCGATGTTCTACGACGTAAAGTCAATCAAGACCTCACCCTTCCTCTACCTCCGGAGATTTTGTTGACCTTATTGAACTCTGTGTAATTTCAACTGTTTTTCTTCAATAACAGGTCTAAAACAAACATACGGCATGGGAATGGGGTCCCCATCAGTGCCGTCTAGCTAATTTGTACATGGAACACCTAGAGGCTGAACATTTCGCCAACATCATCCCCAAGCGTCACTTGGTTACGTTAGTAGATGACGTCCTCGTAATAACTCCCAAACGTTTTGATGTACGGAATCTTCAGGCAAGGTCAACCAGTTGAACCGGGATCTAGTTTACACTAGAAGAAGAGTCCAATGACAAGCTACCCTTTCTAGACGTCCTCATCCACAAAGTAGATAAAACCTAAGATTTCAAGTTTAGAAACCTACAAATAAAATGATCTCACACACTTCTATTCCAGTCAAGATACTAAGACCAAAAGAGGTATCATCATCGGATTTTTCCTAAGAGCTTACGAATTTGTAGTCCTGAGTTTTGACGAGGAATGTACATACATTCACCAAACCTTCACTGATTTACATTTTAATTCCTTTTCATCACAGATTGCAAGAAAAGAGCTCTTCAGATGGTTAATTCTCCACGCGTCAACCCCACTCCAAACAAAAGTTATAATTCTTCCCAACAGCCAGGTTGCATCCAACATTTCAAGTATTTGCAAAGCTAACACTAGTCGCCATGGCTTCCAGTACTTCCTATAAAGGATCAACCAGGACAAAATCCAAGCACCTTGAACCAGTCAACGCAGGGTCTACACTATACCCTGTGAGGCTGTGACGAATTTATGTAGGAGAAACAGCAAGAAACCTCGAAAACGCCTCAATGAACACATTAATGCATGTAGGAACGATAACCGAACAACGCCGCGTACAACACCGAAATTCCAACAATCTCTCATGAAATTCAAAGACGCCCAACTAGTAATCAAAGAAACTAATTTCGAGACGCAAGTGCCTTGAATCAGCACTTATCGCTGTTTCTAACACAAACAAAACAAAGGCAGCTCACCATCTCTGAAGTCTTAGCAAGAATCCTCCTGAAAACAGTGAACCCTACCATCACATAGTCTCTCCGCTAATCAACACAAGCACATCGTAGATGTGAACACTTTACAGGCCTTCTCTATTCCAACCTCCAGCAGAAATATTTGTCTAACCTATTTTATACTACCCATGTAATTGTTTTATCACCATTTACTCATGTGCAAATTGATTGTTCTACCCTATTGTATTACTACTACTACACTACGACTTATATCACTACTACTTCTACCACCACTAGTATTTCACCTCACTTGGAGTATATATATACCATCTGTGTCCATGTATCGCTTGTAACGGCTTGAAAATGTCCTGAGAGCGAAACGTTGCGCAATAAAATGTCACATTAGTTGCATTTGTGTCCTTTTACTTACCATATTGTCGGTAATTCTACCAATATTATTACATAAAGAATATCGTAATACAACAGTTAGGCATCTTTATTCCGAAACGTTTCACCTAAACAGTAGGTTTCTTCAGTCGAGTACAGAAAGCAGGCAGGAGCAGTAGAGATGTGAAGACGATGTAATCAGTCCATCACCCTTGAAGACGTAGATTTGAGGTTGTCAGTCCCTCAGCCTGTTCCATAGTCTGAAACAATGTGAAGATCAAGCGACAGTGTGGAGACTTACGTACTGTCGGAAGGAGAGGTGTAGAATAGTAGAAGAAAGAATGTAATCAATGAGAGGTCACGTCCCTCTGAGATCCAACCATTCTCTTTTGAAAAATTGTCCAAGGTGTTTTCGGAATAAAGATGACTAAATGTTGCCTGTGTATCTTACTTAACAGAGTTCTTTGAGGGTAGACAGTGTGAGGGTTGAGCACTGGCAGTATACAAGGCTGCACACGAAGCTTTATACTTGAACCACTTCAATTCCTTCCCTCTTCTTTGTGACATGTAAATAAAATTCTACAAAAATGTATAAGAAAAAATGTATCATGGCTAAATAATATTTAATGCAAAACATTTCTCAGGGTAAATAATTAAGAAAATGAATAAAGCTTAAGGAATGCAGATGGCAAATGGTCATTTAATTATCTATACTACAAACCTCATACGTCAGTACTCACAACAAACACACGTAAAGAAAAAACGTAGTTTATAATAATTCGCATAAAAGTATAAGCCACTCGTGGCTTATATTATATGGTTTAGAAAGACTCGTAAGCAAACACTATGATATATTTATTAGAAAACGCTTCGGTCCTGTTAACTTGTTAACTAATAACATAGATACAGTATATATAACAAACATCGAATTAAAACTAAAGGAATCTTACAGGAATCACGAAATGCGGGAAGAACTAAAAGCCATAAATGAAATTGAAAGAAACTCAAAATATTTATTTTCTTATGCGAAATCAAAGTCGAGAACAATATCCAGTATTGGGCCCTTACTTAAACGGGATGGGTCCTACACAGATGACACCAAGGAAATGAGTGAGCTACTAAAGTCCCAGTACGACTCGGTTTTTAGCGAGCCGCTAACCAGACTTCGAGTCGAAGACCTAAATGATTTTTTTTATGAGAGTGCCACAGAACTTGATAGACGCAAACCTATCTGACATTGTCCTGACGCCAAATAACTTTCAAAAAGGCGATAATGACATGCCCATGCACTCTGCCCCAAGCCCGCATTTACTAAAACAACAGACATAGCCCCACTCCACAAAGGGGGCAAAGAACAAGAGACTAATACTGCTAACGTCCCATATCATAAAAATCTTTGGTAAATTAGACACATGTGCAACACTTGGGTATCTTTATTGAGGAAACGTTTCGCCACACAGTGGCTTCATCAGTCCATTCTAATTTACCAACTCGTCGGTTCTCTGAACCATTCATTTACATCCTGTCTGACACAGCAACATCTTGGTATCTTAATACGGATTTCTTCGCTTGCCTATTCTTGGGCACGACCTACTTCCACATTGGACAAATGTGACACCTCCTACAACTGCTGCACCTCTCCCTGTATACAGTATATAAGCTCCCTCTACGCACGTATGCTGTATTCTATTCAAGATTGATGGACTGACAACATCGACTCAAGATTGAGGGACTGACCACCTCAAACTACTCCTGTTCTTCACGATTCTCCTTTGTATGGACTGATGAAGCCACTGTGTGGCGAAACGTTTCCTCAATAAAGATACCCAAGTGTTGCATATGTGTCTAAGTTACCAACTCGTCGGTTCTCTGAACCATTCATTTACATAAAAATCTTTGAAAGGGTTCTAAAAAGCAAGATCGCCACTCATTTAGATACCCATCAATTACACAACACAGGGCAGCATGGGTTTAGAGCAGGTCGCTCCTGTCTGTCCCAAATACTGGACCACTACGACCAGGTCCTAGATGCTCTAGAAGATAAACAGAATGAAGATGTTTTATACACAGACTTTGCAAAAGCCTTTTTTCAAGTGTGATC
>WNWK01025827.1:0-28114 GCA_009830355.1 Cherax destructor
GACTCTAAACCAGGTGTGTAAGCATAACATCCATTCATCTGGATTCAACCCTTCCCCCTGACATTTAAACTTGCGGCCTGTATAGCATGCCCCCAGAGCCCCAACAACCACATTGCCATACTGCCCACTTGCTTGGAAAGAAATGCAAGAAGTGCTTGTGTGATGAATGCTGAATAAATTGTAATGTTCTCACTTCCAAGCAGCGTGTGTGAGAGTGTTAGACAGGACTGAGTGGGGCAAAAGTATTTATGATTAGATATGTTGAAGGGAGTCGGGGAAAATTGGTTAACAGGACTTGAGTCCTGGAGGTAAAACGCAGGGTCGGGAAGGACTGAAGTGTAATCACATAAACACACACACAAAAACGACTTCTCAATAGGGAATCGTTCAGGACCCCTGTACACCTTATTTTGGCCTATATTGGAGTATGCAGCACCAGTTTGGACCCACACCTAGCCAAGCATGTAAGAAATTAGAGAAAGTGCAAAGGTTTGCAACATGACTAGTCCTGGAGCTAAGGGGGCATGTCCCTACGAGGAGAGGTTAAGGAAATATCTCTGACGACACTAGAGGACAGGAGCAATGGCGAGGGATATTAACGACATAAAAAAAATACTGAGAGGAATTGACAAGGTGGACAGAATAGGATGTTCCAGAGATGGGACAGAGGAACAAGGGGTCACAGTTGGAAGTTGAAGACTCAGATGAGTCATAGGGATGTTAGGAAATATTTCTTCAGTCATAGAGTTGCCCAGGAAGTGGATGTTACAAAATGACACGATACCCTTATTAATAATAGACATCTCCAGTGAACCTAAAAAGGAAAGCCCTTCTAGCACCCAGCCTGTTACTGGGCTTTTGCAACAAAGTAAGTATCCGGTCCAGTTATCCGACACATTATATAGATTAAGGGGATTGAAAGTAGGGTACTAACCAAAAAAGATTATTTAAAGGTTTATTATCAAAGTGAGAAAATCTAGGGTAGCAAAGTAAATCAAATATAAAGATATTAATTAAGATATCAATTAGATTAATTAGGAGGTAGCTCCTACCCCTGCTCTCATATACAATAAGTCTGTGCTGAGGGCACATATAAAATATAAATGACTGAAAGTACCAACAGGTACAATGTCAGTAATTACAATAATAAAACAAATAAGAATAAATGTGTGTACGAGTGTGCTCCCGGTAACTCTTAAGACTCGACTCAACCAGTGTACGACAGAATAACTTCTCATAAGCAAAGCTGTACTAAACGGACAATCAGAACGGCTTGATTGTCCAGTAAAATGACCACATCGCAGAACAGCAATATAACAGGCAACAAACACAGCGTCAGGAACAAGGAGATAAGAAAATCGACCCCTAACTGGGGACCATCAGTAGATCCCCCCAAAACAGTCATAAAACTCCTTTCAAAACTAGGTTCAGCATAAACAATCCCAAACTGTGGCGGTGCACAGATGCCTTACCCGAATTAGGCCCAGAGCAATAGCATGAGACCTGAGTTTTATCAAGTGTCAAAGTGACACACCCCAGAACAACGTCGAAAATCACTGTCTAGTCTATTCTCTGTGAACAGAGTTACACAGAGTTCTGAAATATAATTCGCCTCACCAACGAATGCATACTCTACCCCGAGTCTAATGCCCGGGAAAACAAGTAGAAATAGAGTGGGTGTTGACTCGACAGGGGCAGAGGCCAGAGAGAGAGAGGAGGGAAAGAACAACCACCCAGCTCAGGTGTGTTCAGAGACTGACTCCTCCCAGCAACTAGACGCCGGCAGCAAACAGTAGTTTGCCAACACCAAGGCAGTTAAGCCCCTCAACAAAATATAAAATATCACATCCTACCTAATAAATATACTAAGTTAAATAATAGTCTAATAATAATATAAAGCAAGATATTCGTTTGCTATTTCCAATATCAGCAATATAAAATTATAGAAAATGAAATATACATTATATACATTGGGCCCAATTCAGGGGGCAATAGTGGAATAGTCTAGAAAGTGACGTAGTGGAGGCGGGAACCATACACACTCTTAAGCGAGGTTTGAGAAAGCTCATGGAGCAGGGAGAGAGAGGACCTAGTAGCGACCAGTGAAGAGGCGGGGGCAGGAGCTGGACCCGACCCCCAACCACAAATAGGTTTAGTACACAATCACTCACACACACACACATACACACATTCGAGCAGGGCAAAACTGCTGATGATGGGTGAATTCAATCACAAAATCGGCTGGAGAACCTGAAGCCACATGGGGGCCAAGAAACATGGAGAACTAAAATGATGGGGTGGTACTGGAAAACTCATGTACCAATACATAAGGGACACTACCAAGAGAGGAGAGGATGAACCAGCAAGATGGACCAAATATTCACCTTGAGTAGCGCAGATATTGAGGAAAATCACATATGAATGACCACTCGGGGACAGTGACCACGTGGTTCTGAGCTTGAATACATAGTAGAGTTACAAGTGGAGAGGGAAGCAGGAAGGGAGGACAAAAGAGGCCAAAAAAAATTTCCTGCACGGGGTTCAGTGGGACAGAGAACTGGCAGGAAGTCAGTAAACGAGATGCTGGAATATGTAACAACAATATGCAAGGAAGCTGAGGGAGGTTTTTTTATCCAAGGGTAACAGAAATAATGAGAAAGCCAGGATGAGTCCTTGGTTCACCCAAAGGTGTAAAAGGCCAAAACCAAATGTGCTAGAGAATGGAAGAAGTACAGAAGGCAAAGGACCCAGAAGAATATAGAGCAGTCGCAGGATGAATATGGACAGGTAAGGGAGGCCCAACGACAATCGAAAATGAACACAGGAAACTAAATCTGACCCAAGCGGTACGCCACATCAGGAAGGAAAAACAACAGTCAAGGACCAGTGATCAGGTTGAAGAAGGAAGGAGAGATCACAAGAAACGATCGCGAAGTATGTGAAGAGAATCCAGAAAGACAGAGGGTAGGGTCGCCATCAAGTGTTGGACAAATTATACAACCGAGGAAGAAGTGAAGAGGCTGCTAAGCGAACTAGATACTTCAAAGGCGATGGGACCGGATAAACATCTCTCCATGGGTCCTGGGGAGGGGCAGAGGAGCTATGTATACCACTAACAACGATTTTCAACACATTTATCAAAACAGTGGCGACACCTGAGGTATGGAAGTCAGACAATGTAGTCCAAATTTTAAAAAAGGGGCAGACACAAGCTTAAAACTACAGACCAGAGTCACTGAAAATGTATAGCATGCATAGTCATGGAGAAAATTATCAAGAAAAAAGTGGTGGAGCACCTAGAAAGGAATGAGCGTATCAGCGACAGCCAGCACGATTTCAGGGATGGGAAATCCTGTGTCACAAACCTACTGGAGTTCTATGACAGGGTGGCAGCAGTAAGACAAGAGAGAGAGAGGAGTGGGTAGACTGTGTTTTCTTGGACTGTAAGCAGGCGTTTGACACAGTTCCCCACAAGACATTAGTGCAAAAGCTGGAGGACCAGGCAGGGAAAAGAATCTCGCTGTTAGTATAACATCGGACACATCTGAGGCGCACATCAACCAAATATCTGCTGCAGCATACGGGCGCCTAGCAAACCTAAGAACAACATTCAGACATCTCAATAAGGAATCGTTCAGGACCCTGTACACCGTGTACGTTAGGGCTATATATATTGGAGTATGCAGCACCAGTTTGGAATCCACACCTTGCCAAGCACGTAAGGAAACTAGAAAAAATGCAAAGGTTTGCAACAAGACTAGTCCTGGAGCTAAGGGACATGTCCTACGAGGAGAAGTTAAGGAAAATCGACTTGACGACACAGGAGGACAGGAGAGATAGGGGGGATATGATAACAACATATAAAATATTGAGATGAATCGACAAGGTGGACGGAGACAGGATGTTCCAGAGATGGGACACAGCAACAAGGGGACACAGTTGGAAGTTGAAGACTCAGATGAATCACAGGGATGTTAGGAAGTATTTCTTCAGTCACAGAGTTGTCAGGAAGTGGAATAGTCTGGGAAGTGATGTAGTGGAGGCAGGATCCATACATAGCTTTAAGAAGAGGTATGATAAAGCTCATGGCGCGGGAAGAGCGACAGAGTAGCGGTCAGTAAAGAGGCGTGGCCAGGAGGTATGAATCGACCCCTGCAACCACAATTATGGGAGTAGGTGAGTACACACACACACACACACACTTACCCCTCCTCCCACACTCACTTAAGTTACTCACCTCTACCACTTGCTCAAAGAAGTTATATTGGTCATTTTGGACTTATCTTTTTATTTTACAAGTAATAATCAAATTTCTGGCCAGAGAGAGTCTCTCCCTAGATGGAAGAACCCCAGTTATCAACGACAGTCACACCATACACACTATATAAGTGGGAGTCACACCATACACACTGTATAAGTGGGTATACCTTACACATCCCATAAACAGTAATCGACCCATACACTTCACATAAGTGTAGTCACACCATAACCATCACATAAGTGGAAGTCACACCATACCCATCACATAAGTGGTAGTCACACAATACCACTATATAAGTTGTAGTCACACCATACCCACCATATAAGTGGTAGCCACAATATACCCATCTTATAAGTGGTAGTCACATCATACCCATCGTATAAGTGGTAGTCACCTCACACCCATCATATAAGTGGTAGTCACTTCACAATCATCATATAAGTGGTAGTCACACCATACCCATCATATAAGTGGTAGTCACACCATACCCAGCATATAAGTGGTAACTGCACCATACCCATCATATAAGTGGTAGTCACACCATACCCATCATATAAGTGGTTGTCACACCATACCATCATATAAGTGGTAGTCACACCATACCCATCATATAAGTGGTTGTTACACCATACCCATCATATAAGTGGTAGTCACACTATACCCATCATATAAGTGGTAGTCACACCATACCATCATATAAGTGGTAGTCACACCATACCTATCATATAAGTGGTAGTCACATTATACCCATAATATAAGTGGTAGTCACACCATACCCATCATATAAGTGGTAACCGCACCATACCCATCATATAAGTGGTAGTCACACCATACCCAGCATATAAGTGGTAACTTCACCATACCCATCATATAAGTGGTAGTAACACCATACCCATCATATAAGTGGTTGTCACACCATACCCATCATATAAGTGGTTGTTACACCATACCCATCATATAAGTGGTAGTCACTTCACACCCATCATATAAGTGGTAGTCACACCATACCCATCATATAAGTGGTAGTCACACCATACCCAGCATATAAGGGGTAGTCACCTCACACTCATCATATAAGTGGTAGTCACCTCACACCCATCATATAAGTGGTAGTCACTTCACACCCATCATATAAGTGGTAGTCACACCATACCCATAATATAAGTGGTAGACACACCATACCCATCATATAAGTGGTAGCCACACCATACCCAACATATAAGTGGTAGCCAAACCATACCCATCTTATAAGTGGTAGTCACATCATACCTATTATATAAGTGGTAGTCACACTATGCCATCATATAAGTGGTAGACACACTATACCTATCATATAAGTGGTAGCAACACCATACCCATCATATAAGTGGTAGTCACACCATACCCATAATATAAGTGGTAGCCACACCATACCCATCATATAAGTGGTAGCCACACCATACCCATCATATAAGTGGTAGACACAATATACCCATCATATAAGTGGTACTCACACCATACCCATCATATAAGTGGTAACCGCACCATACCCATCATATAAGTGGTAGTCACACCATACCCAGCATATAAGTGGTAACTTCACCATACCCATCATATAAGTGGTAGTCACACCATACCCATCATATAAGTGGTTGTCACACCATACCCAGCATATAAGTGGTAACTGCACCATACCCATCATATAAGTGGTAGTCACATCATACCCATCATGCAAGTGGTAATCACCTCACACCCATCATATAAGTGGTAGTCACTTCACACCATACCATCATATAAGTGGTAGACACACTATACCCATCATATAAGTGGTAGCCACACCATACCCATCATATAAGTGGTAGTCACACCATACCCATCATATAAGTGGTAGCCACACCATACCCATCATATAAGTGGTAGCCACACCATACCCATCATATAAGTGGTAGACACACTATACCCATAATATAAGTGGTAGTCACACCATACTCATCATATAAGTGGTAACCGGACCATACCCACCATATAAGTGGTAGTCACAATATACCCAGCATATATATGGTAACTGCACCATACCCATCATATAAGTGGCAGTCACACCATACCCATCATATAAGTGGTTGTCACACCATACCTATAATATAAGTGGTAGTCACACCATACCCATCATATAAGTTGTTGTTACACTATACCCATCATATAAGTGGTAGTCACATCATACCCATCATGCAAGTGGTAGTCACCTCACACCCATCATATAAGTGGTAGTCACTTCACACCCATCATATAAGTGGTAGTCACACTATACCCATCATATAAGTGGTTGTCACACCATACCCATCATATAAGTAGTAGTCACACAATACCCATCATATAAGTGGTTGTTACACCATACCCATCATATAAGTGGTAGTCACACCATACTTATCATATAAGTGGTAGTCACACCATACCCATCATATAAGTGGTAGTCACACCATACCTATCATATAAGTGGTAGTCACATTATACCCATAATATAAGTGGTAGTCACACCATACCCATCATATAAGTGGTAACCGCATTATACCCATCATATAAGTGGTAGTCACACCATACTCAGAATATAAATGGTAACTGCACCATACCCATCATATAAGTGGTAGTCACACCATACCTATCATATAAGTGGTTGCCACACCATACCCATCATATAAGTGGTGACACACCATGCCCATCATATAAGTGGTAGCCACACTATACCCATCATATAAGTGGTGTCACACCATACCCATCATATAGTGAGTAGTCACACCATACCAATCATATAAGTGGTAGTCACACCATCCCCATCATATAAGTGGTAGTCACACCATACCCATCATATAAGTGGTAGCACACCATACCCATCATATAAGTGGTAGCCACACCATACCATCATATAAGTGGTAGCACCTATACCCATACTATAAGTGGTAGTCACACCATACCCATCATATAAGTGGTACACACCATACCCATCAATATAAGTGTTAGTCACACCATACCCATAATATAAATGGTAGCACACATACCCATCATATAAGTGGTAGCCACCATACCCATCATATAAGGTAGATCACACATACCATCATTAAGTGGTAGCTCACTCAACCATCATATAAGTGGTAGTCATTCACCAACCCATATATAAGTGGTAGTCCACACCATACCCATCATATAAGTGGTAGTCACACCATACCCATGCATATAAGTGGTAACTGCACCATACCATCATAAAGTGGTAGTCACACATTCCCATCATATAAGTGGTAGTCACCTCATACCCATCATATAGTGGTAGTCACTCAACCCATCATATATGGTAGCACACCATACCTATCATATAAGTGGTAGCCACACCATTCCCATCATATAAGTGGTAGTCACACATACCAACCATATAGTGGTAGCCACATACCCATCATATAAGTGGTAGCCACACTCATACCCACTATAAGTGGTAGCACAACCTACCCATCATATAAGTGGTAGCACATCATACCTATCATATAAGTGGTAGCCACACCATATCCATCATATAAGTGGTAGACACACCATACCCATCATATAAGTGGTAGCCACACTATACCATCATATAAGTGGTAGTCACACCATACCCATAATATAAGTGGTAGACACACCATACCCATCATATAAGTAGTAGCCACACCATACCTATCATATAAGTGGTAGCCACACCATACCCAACATATAAGCGGTAGCCAAACCATAACCATCTTATAAGTGGTAGTCACATCATACCTATCATATAAGTGGTAGCCACACCATAGCCATCATATAAGTGGTAGTCACATACCCATCATATAAGTGGTAGCCACATCATACCCATCAAATATGTGGTAGTCACACCATACCCTTCATATAAGTGGTAGTCACCTCAAACCCATCCTGTGGATAGTAATGACCACATGACCATCTAGTACTCGCAGTATTTACTTCCAGTTATACAAGCACAAGTGGTTGCTATGAGCCTACATTAGGAACTAATTAACCCCGTGGCCTGGTGGCATATCTCTCGCTTCGCACGGTTAGGGTCCGGGTTCGATTCCTGGCAAAGGGTGGAAACATTGGCGTGTTTCTTACACCGGTTGTCTATGTTCACCCATCAGTGTTAATCGACTGGTGTGGGTCGCATCCTGGGACAAGAATGACCTAATTTGCGGGAAAGATCAGCATAATAAGGGGCTTTCTATATAGTAGTATGTCATTGATGTCAGCAATGGTCTGTATACCTTGTACATGTACTTGTAGAATAAAGATATTATTATAATAGTAAATAAAGATTCCTTCAGCAATTACAAGCCAAACATAAAGTCAGATCTTGTACGATGGAAGCCAACCTGAGGTAAGCGAGGCTCTGTAACTCTGAGCTCGACCAACCTGAGGTAAGCGAGGCTCTGTAACTCTGAGCTCGACCAACCGAATAAGGCTCTGTCTCTAGCTCACCAACCTGAATAACGAGGCTGTAACCAGTACCACCAATAGGAGGCTCTGTTGTCTGAGCTCACCAACCTGATGGCGTAACTCTGGCTCACCACCTGAGTAAGCGAGGCTCTGTTGCTCTGAGCTCGACCAACCTGAGGTAAGCGAGGCTCTGTTGCTCTGAGCTCTACCAACCTGAGATAAGCGAGGCTCTGTAATTAGCTCACTGTCGAGGCTACTCTGAGCTCGACAACCTGAGATAAGATGGTGCCACCAACTAGGTAAACGGGCTCGTGCTCTAGCTCACCAACCGAGATAAGGAGCGACTCTGAGCTCAACAACCTGGTAAGCGAGGCCGTAACTCAGCTCGACCAACCGAGAAAGCGGCTCTGTTGCTCTGAGCTCGTCCTATATGTGAGGTTATTTCTGCCATGTTGACGTCCTTCACTATGAAACTATCTGACAGCCTCCAGGACCTACGTGGCCACCTGGGTCCAGGATGGTGCACATATACTAGCGGGCAGTGACCTAAGGCTGGCCAAGATGGCATGTAGGAATGTGATTATGTGAGAATTGAATATAAGATGAAATGCATTAAGATAAGATTTGTTCAAATTTTTAGCCCAGAGGGTTAGCCACCCAGAATAACCCAAGAAAGTCAGTGCGTCATCGATCACTGTTTTGTTTCCATTGTGATCCTTCAATCTTGTCCCCAGGATGCCACCCACACCAGTTGACTAACACCCAGGTACCTGTTTACTGCTAGGTGAACAGGGACAGCAGATGACACGAAACGTGGCCAAAATTTCCACCTGTGCTGGGGATCGAACCACGGACACTCAGTGCGTGAGGCGAGAGCGTTGCCAACCAAGCACTCTATGCATGCCACACCTATCCCCTGTGTGGAAGTTATCTCATATACAATTTGTCAGGGTATTAGTCACCTTATACCCATTGTATAGGGCGGTTACCCTATATGCATCCTGTGGGAAGTAGTCATCTCACCTCTCTGGAGGGTACTAGTCACCTCATACTCATCCTGGGGTACTAATCACCACATACCCATCCTGAGGGTGAAAGTCACATCATACCCATCCTGTGGGTGGTAGTTACCTCATACCCAGCCTAGATGCTGGGTATGAGGTGTCATCCATACCCATCCAGTGGTGGCAGACACCTCATACCCATCCTGTGGGAGGCATTTACATGCCTCGTCCGGGTAGAAGTTTAAAGCCTATCCTGTGGATGTCAGTCACTTTATACTGGGGCTTTGGAATTTAGTCACATCATTACTAACCTTTTCTTTAGCCAACTCACAGATATAATGCAGGGGGTAGTCACCTCATATCCATATTATGTGAGGGAGTCATCCCATGCCTGTAAACAGTAGTCAAGACGGTAGTCTGCCTAGACCCATACTAGGGGAAGTTTAGTATTAATATCTTTAGTGTACACCTCATACCCATTCTGTGGGCGGTAGTCAAAAGATTACAGAGGTACATAATGGGTCCAGTGGTCTAACATATTACAAAGCAATGTGTTGCGTCGACTCAGAACCAACAAAACAGTCATTATTACTTCATGTGACCAGAAGAGAAAATAGTGACCCACAATATAACTGGTTCCCTCCAGGAAGCATAAACTACACTAAATCATATTGATACACTTAATAAACTTCATAAAAAAAATCTTTCTCAAGACGAGTGTATATTTTGACGATACATAAAATAAATAAAATTTCTAGACAAACTCAAATTATTTATTCTTGCTTACCTTGTTTTTACGACCTGACTCTCAGGGAAGAGCATCTCCTGGAGGTCTGTCATGCCTAGTAAAAACTAACAAGAACACTTAGATGTTGAATTTCTACTATTGTTAAGAAAAACATCAAATGAGCAATATATTCCTTCATTATATTTAATCAACTAAAGTGACTACACACACTTGTGGAGCCTGAGTGATGACTACACACACTTGTGGAGCCTGAGTGATGACTGCGCACAGTTGTGGAGTCTGAGTGATGACTACACACACTTGTGGAGTCTGAGTGATGACTGCGCACACTTGTGGAGTCTGAGTGATGACTACACACACTTGTGGAGTCTGAGTGATGACTGCGCACAGTTGTGGAGTCTGAGTGATGACTACACACACTTGTGGAGTCTGAGTGATGACTACGCACACTTGTGGAGTCTGAGTGATGACTACACACACTTGTGAAGTCTGAGTGATGACTACACACACTTGTGGAGTCTGAGTGATGACTACACACACTTGTGGAGTCTGAGTGATGACTACACACACTTGTGGAGTCTGAGTGATGACTACACACTTGTGGAGTCTGAGTGATGACTACACACACTTGTGGAGTCTGAGTGATGACTACACACACTTGTGGAGTCTGAGTGATGACTACACACACTTGTGAAGTCTGAGTGATGACTACACACACTTGTGGAGTCTGAGTGATGACTGCGCACAGTTGTGGAGTCTGAGTGATGACTACACACACTTGTGGAGTCTGAGTGATGACTACACACACTTGTGGAGTCTGAGTGATGACTACACACACTTGTGGAGTCTGAGTGATGACTAAACACAGTTGTGGAGTCTGAGTGATGACTTCACTCAGTTGTGGAGTCTGAGTGATGAATAAACACAGTTGTGGAGTCTGAGTGATGACTAAACACAGTTGTGGAGTCTGAGTGATGAATAAACACACTTGTGGAGTCTGAGTGATGACTACACACACTTGTGGAGTCTGAGTGATGACTACACACACTTGTGGAGTCTGAGTGATGACTTACACTGTATGAAAGTTCCCGTTGACGACAGTCTTCATTTCTTAATAATCTACTTCAATACCAGAGTCACCTACAGTTTCCTATTTCTCAAAATCATTGTAGTCACCAGGTTGGGTAAGATTTGTCAAGAAACACGAACAAATGTGTCTTCACGCTGGTCTTAGTTAAATGATGACTGGTGGTACAGGAGTCTTTGGTCGTCTGGAAGAATTTAACCTAGTACACTATGAAGAATTTAACCTGATATACTATGAAGAATTTAACCTGATATACTATGAAGAATTTAACCTAGTACACTATGAAGAATTTAACCTGATATACTATGAAGAATTTAACCTGATATACTATGAAGAATTTAACCAAGTACACTATGAAGAATTTAACCTAGTACACTATGAAGAATTTAACCTGGTACACTATGAAGAATTTAACCTGGTACACTATGAAGAATTTAACCTGGTACACTATGAAGAATTTAACCTGAGTACACTATGAAGAATTTAACCTGGTACACTATGAAGAATTTAACCTGGTACACTATGAAGAATTTAACCTGGTACACTATGAAGAATTTAACCTGGTACACTATGAAGAATTTAACCTGGTACACTATGAAGAATTTAACCTGGTACACTATGAAGAATTTAACCTGGTACACTATGAAGAATTTAACCTAGTACACTATGAAGAATTTAACCTGGTACACTATGAAGAATTTAACCTGGTACACTATGAAGAATTTAACCTGGTACACTATGAAGAATTTAACCTGGTACACTATGAAGAATTTAACCTAGTACACTATGAAGAATTTAACCTGGTACACTATAAAGAATTTAACCTAGTACACTATGAAGAATTTAACCTAGTACATTATAAAGAATTTAACCTAGTACACTATGAAGAATTTAACCTGGTACACTATGAAGAATTTAACCTAGTACATTATAAAGAATTTAACCTAGTACACTATGAAGAATTTAACCTGGTACACTATGAAGAATTTAACCTAGTACATTATAAAGAATTTAACCTAGTACACTATAAGAATTTAACTGGTACACTATGAAGGATTTAACCTAGTACATTATAAAGAATTTAACCTAGTACATTATAAAGAATTTCACCTAGTGCATTATAAAGAATTTAACCTAGTACATTATAAAGAATTTAACCTAGTACATTATAAAGAATTTAACCTAGTACAATATAAAGAATTTAACCTAGTACATTATAAAGAATTTAACCTAGTACACTATGAAGAATTTACCCTAGTACATTAAAAGAATTTAACCTGGTACACTATGAAGAATTTAACCTAGTACATTATAAAGAATTTACCCTGGTACACTATGAAGAATTTAACCTGGTATATTATAAAGAATTTAACCTGGTACATTATAAAGAATTTACCCTGGTATATTATAAAGAATTTAACCTGGTATATTATGAAGAATTTAACCTGGTATATTATAAAGAATTTAACCTGGTATATTATGAAGAATTTAACATAGTACATTATAAAGAATTTAACCTGGTACACTATGAAGAATTTAACCTTGTATATTATAAAGAATTTAACCTGGTATATTATAAAGAATTTAACCTGGTACATTATAAAGAATTTAACCTGGTATATTATAAAGAATTTAACCTGGTATATTATAAAGAATTTAACCTGAGAAGCCTCATACAGTCTCCTCCATAACAGGAGAAGCTTCATACAGTCTCCTTCATAACTGGAGAAGCCTCATACAGTCTCCTTCATAACTGGAGAAGCCTCATACAGTCTCCTTCATAACTGGAGAAGCCTCATACAGTCTCCTTCATAACTGGAGAAGCCTCATACAGTCTCCTCCATAACTGGAGAAGCCTCATACAGTCTCCTTCATAACTGGAGAAGCCTCATACAGTCTCCTTCATAACTGGAGAAGCCTCATACAGTCTCCTTCCTAACTGGAGAAGCCTCATACAGTCTCCTTCATAACTGGAGAAGCCTCATACAGTCTCCTTCATAACTGGAGAAGCCTCATACAGTCTCCTTCATAACTGGAGAAGCCTCATACAGTCTCCTTCCTAACTGGAGAAGCCTCATACAGTCTCCTTCCTAACTAGAGAAGCCTCATACAGTCTCCTTCCTAACTGGAGAAGCCTCATACAGTCTCCTTCATAACTGGAGAAGCCTCATACAGTCTCCTTCATAACTGGAGAAGCCTCATACAGTCTCCTTCATAACTGGAGAAACCTCATACAGTCTCCTTCATAACTGGAGAAGCCTCATACAGTCTCCTTCATAACTGGAGAAGCCTCATACAGTCTCCTTCATAACTGGAGAAGCCTCATACAGTCTCCTTCATAACTGGAGAAGCCTCATACAATCTCCTTCATAACTGGAGAAGCCTCATACAGTCTCCTTCATAACTGGAGAAGCCTCATACAGTCTCCTTCCTAACTGGAGAAGCCTCATACAGTCTCCTTCCTAACTGGAGAAGCCTCATACAGTCTCCTTCCAAACTGGAGAAGCCTCATACAGTCTGTCATAACTGGAGAAGCCTCATACAGTCTCCGTCATAACTGGAGAAGCTTCATACAGTCTCGTCATAACTTGAGAAGCCTCATACAGTCTCCTTCATAACTGGAGAAGCCTCATACAGTCTCCTTCATAACTGGAGAAGCCTCATACAGTCTCCTTCATAACTGGAGAAGCCTCATACAGTCTCCGTTATAACTGCAGAAGCCTCATACAGTCTCCTTCATAACTGGAGAAGTCTCATACAGTCTCCGTCATATCTGGAGAAGCCTCTACAGTCTCCGTCATAACTGGAGAAGCCTCATACAGTCTCCGTCATAACTGGAGAAGCCTCATACAGTCTCCTTCATAACTGGAGAAGCTTCATACAGTCTCCGTCATAACTGAAGCCTCATACAGTCTCCGTCATAACTGGAGAAGCCTCATACAGTCTCCTTCCTAACTGGAGAAGCCTCATACAGTCTCCTTCCTAACTGGAGAAGCCTCATACAGTCTCCTTCATAACTGGAGAAGCCTCATACAGTCATAACTGGAGAAGCCTCATACAGTCTCCGTCATAACTGGAGAAGCCTCATACAGTGTCCGTCATAACTGGAGAAGCCTCATACAGTCTCCGTCATAACTGGAGAAGCCTCATACAGTCTCCGTCATAACTGGAGAAGCCTCATACAGTCTCCTTCATAACTAGAGAAGCCTCATACAGTCATAACTGGAGAAGCCTCATACAGTCTCCGTCATAACTGGAGAAGCCTCATACAGTCTCCGTCATAACTGGAGAAGCCTTATACAGTCTCCGTCATAACTGGAGAAGCCTCATACAGTCTGTCATAACTGGAGAAGCCTCATACAGTCTCTGTCATAACTGGAGAAGCCTCATACAGTCTCCGTCATAACTGGAGAAGCCTCATACAGTCTCCTTCCTAACTGGAGAAGCCTCATACAGTCTCCTTCATAACTGGAGAAGCCTCATACAGTGTCCGTCATAACTGGAGAAGCCTCATACAATCTCCTTCATAACTGGAGAAGCCTCATACAGTCTCCTTCATAACTAGAGAAGCCTCATACAGTCTCCTTCATAACTGGAGAAGCCTCATACAGTCTCCTTCATAACTGGAGAAGCCTCATACAGTCTCCTTCCTAACTGGAGAAGCCTCATACAGTCTCCTTCCTAACTGGAGAAGCCTCATACAGTCTCCTTCTAAACTGGAGAAGCCTCATACAGTCTGTCATAACTGGAGAAGCCTCATACAGTCTCCGTCATAACTGGAGAAGCTTCATACAGTCTCCGTCATAACTTGAGAAGCCTCATACAGTCTCCTTCATAACTGGAGAAGCCTCATACAGTCTCCTTCATAACTGGAGAAGCCTCATACAGTCTCCTTCATAACTGGAGAAGCCTCATACAGTCTCCGTTATAACTGCAGAAGCCTCATACAGTCTCCTTCATAACTGGAGAAGTCTCATACAGTCTCCGTCATATCTGGAGAAGCCTCATACAGTCTCCGTCATAACTGGAGAAGCCTCATACAGTCTTCGTCATAACTGGAGAAGCCTCATACAGTCTCCTTCATAACTGGAGAAGCTTCATACAGTCTCCGTCATAAATTGAGAAGCCTCATACAGTCTCCGTCATAACTGGAGAAGCCTCATACAGTCTCCGTCATAATTGGAAAAGCCTCATACAGTCTCCGTCATAACTGGAGAAGCTTCATACAGTCTCTGTCATAACTGGAGAAGCCTCATACAATCTCCTTCATAACTGGAGAAGCCTCATACAGTCTCCTTCCTAACTGGAGAAGCCTCATACAGTCTCCTTCATAACTGGAGAAGCCTCATACAATCTCCTTCATAACTGGAGAAGCCTCATACAGTCTCCTTCATAACTGGAGAAGCCTCATACAGTCTCCTTCATAACTGGAGAAGCCTCATACAGTCTCCTTCATAACTGGAGAAGCCTCATACAGTCTCCTTCCTAACTGGAGAAACCTCATACAGTCTCCTTCCTAACTGGAGAAGCCTCATACAGTCTCCTTCCAAACTGGAGAAGCCTCATACAGTCTGTCATAACTGGAGAAGCCTCATACAGTCTCCGTCATAACTGGAGAAGCTTCATACAGTCTCCGTCATAACTTGAGAAGCCTCATACAGTCTCCTTCATAACTGGAGAAGCCTCATACAGTCTCCTTCATAACTAGAGAAGCCTCATACAGTCTCCTTCATAACTGCAGAAGCCTCATACAGTCTCCTTCATAACTGGAGAAACCTCATACAATCTCCGTCATAACTGGAGAAGCCTCATACAGTCTCCTTCATAACTGGAGAAGTCTCATACAGTCTCCGTCATAACTGGAGAAGCCTCATACAGTCTCCGTCATAACTGGAGAAGCCTCATAAAGTCTCCGTCATAACTGGAGAAGCCTCATACAGTCTCCTTCATAACTGGAGAAGCTTCATACAGTCTCCGTCATAACTTGAGAAGCCTCATACAGTCTTTGTCATAACTGGAGAAGCCTCATACAGTCTCCGTCATAATTGGAGAAGCCTCATACAGTCTCCGTCATAACTGGAGAAGCTTCATACAGTCTCCGTCATAACTGGAGAAGCCTCATACACTCTCCGTCATAACTGGAGAAGCCTCATACAGTCTCCTTCATAACTGGAGAAGCCTCATACAGTCTCCTTCATAAGTGGAGAAGCCTCATACAGTCTCCTTTCTTACTGGAGAAGCCTCATACAATCTCCTTCATAACTGGAGAAGCCTCATACAGTCGTCTTCCTAACTGGAGAAGCCTCATACAGTCTCCTTCCTAACTGGAGAAGCCTCATACAGTCTCTGTCATAACTGGAGAAGCCTCATACAGTCTCCTTCATAACTGGAGAAGCCTCATACAGTCTCCTTCCTAACTGGAGAAGCCTCATACAGTCTCCTTCCTAACTGGAGAAGCCTCATACAATCTCCTTCATAACTGGAGAAGCCTCATACAGTGTCCTTCCTAACTGGAGAAGCCTCATACAGTCTCCTTCCTAACTGGAGAAGCCTCATACAGTCTCCGTCATAACTGGAGAAGCCTCATACAGTCTCCTTCATAACTGGAGAAGCCTCATACAGTCTCCTTCATAACTGGAGAAGCCTCATACAGTCTCCTTCATAACTGGAGAAGCCTCATACAGTCTCCTTCATAACTGGAGAAGCCTCATACAGTCTCCTTCATACCTGGAGAAGCCTCATACAGTTTCCTTCATAACTGGAGAAGCCTCATACAGTCTCCTTCATAACTGGAGAAGCCTCATACAGTCTCCTTCTAACTGGAGAAGCCTCATACAGTCTCCTTCCTAACTGGAGAAGCCTCATCAGTCTCCGTCATAACTGGAGAAGCCTCATACAGTCTCCTTCATAACTGGAGAAGCCTCATACAGTCTCCTTCCTAACTGGAGAAGCCTCATACAGTCTCCTTCCTAACTGGAGAAGCCTCTCAATCTATAACTGAGAAGCCTCATACAGTTCCTTCCTAACTGGAGAAGCCTCATACAGTCTCCTTCCTAACTGGAGAAGCCTCATACAGTCTCCGTCAACTGGAAGCCTCATACAGTTCTCATAACTGGAGAAGCCTCAAACAGTCTCCTTCATAACTGGAGAAGCCTCATACAGTCTCCTTCATAACTGGAAGCCTCATACAGTCTCCTTCATAACTGGAGAAGCCTCATACAGTCTCATTCATAACTGGAGAAGCCTCATACAGTTTCCTTCATAACTGGAGAAGCCTCATACAGTCTCCTTCATAACTGGAGAAGCCTCATACAGTCTCCTTCATAAATGGAGAAGCCTCATACAGTCTCCTGCATAACTGGAGAAGCCTCATACAATCTCCTTCATAACTGGAGAAGCCTCATACAGTCTCCGTCATAACTGGAGAAGCCGAGGATAGTGCCAGGATAGTGCCAGGATAGTGGATAGGATAGTGCCAGGATAGTGCCAGGATAGTGCCAGGATAGTGCCAGGATAGTGCCAGGATAGTGCCAGGATAGTGCCAGGATAGTGCCCAGGATAGTGCCGAGGATAGTGCCAGGATAGTGCCAGGATAGTGCCGAGGATAGTGCCCAGGATAGTGCCGAGGATAGTGCCAGGATAGTGCCCAGGATAGTGCCAGGATAGTGGCCAGGATAGTGCCAGGATAGTGCCAGGATAGTGCCAGGATAGTGCCAGGATAGTGCCCAGGATAGTGCCGAGGATAGTGCCAGGATAGTGCCCAGGATAGTGCCCAGGATAGTGCCAGGATAGTGCCAGGATAGTGCCGAGGATAGTGCCCAGGATAGTGCCCAGTAAGTTGAGCTTGTGTGGGGGCAAATTTGTCAATGCAGATTTTTTTTGTAAAAATTGGAGTCGTTGGAATTTGTTGAATAACAGAAGAACGTCTCTTATATCTGTAGAAAACCTCTTTTGGTCAGCTACAAATTTTCAGTCCTGATATATTTTCTACAAAACCTGGGTCGCCTTATTATTGAGTTTCGTAAATTCCAGTTGTTTTTCATGGAAAAAAAACTGAAAAAAATTTGAATTACAGAACTTATTTTCATGTAATTATATTTGAGTGCCTCAGATAACTTGATAATGGAAGGTTGGAGAGGCTTCAAACTCTATGTGCTGGAGTGTTTTAAGATATTTAGTCTCTGAGATAACAAGAGAATCCGCCTATAGTTTACCTTCAAAGTTTGTGTTTCTTAATGGAAGGTTTGAATTAGTGTTGGGATGTGTGTGTCCTTAGTTGATATTTTTACTGTAGAAATTGGGATATTAATCTTCATATAGTAATTTATTAATGCCTCTGCTGTTCTGCTTCAAATCTTCACTCTAATATTTATATGCATTGGAAACTTATGCCACACTTTGCACTATTCATTTTGCGTGCATTGATGTACAGGGGATTATGCAATACAGGGTCATGCGATACAGGGATACCTTCCTGGGATTGGGCAGTGACCAGAATATATCTACGATAGTTAGGTATCCCAACATTTAAGAGACTATCTGAATTATTTTTTCTCCCTCCTACTTTGCGATGTTATTTTGCTCATAACTCGAGAACGTCTCATTCAAGCGGTTTCAAACTTTCAACACTTTTACACGATAACACAAGAATCCCAGTGGAAGTAAGTCACTTTGTCCAACTTTTTTGGGTTATTTTAGGTAACTTACACTATGTATGATAAGTGTACTTATGTGTAATTGTGACTAAATAAACTTACTTATCTGTCGTCTACGTTCACCATCAGTATAAAACACGTACCTGTGTGTTAGTGGACTGGTGTGGGTCGCATCCTGGGACAAAACTGACCTAATTTGCGGGAAATGCTCAGCATAACATGGGACTTTCTATATAGTAGTATGTCATTGATGTCAGCTATGGTCTATATATCTTGTACATGTACTTGTAGTAAATAAAGATATTATTATTATTATTATTATTATTATTATTATTATTATTATTATTATTATTATTATTATTATTATTATATATTATTATTATTATTATTATTATTATTATTATTATTATTATTATTATTATTATTATTATTATTATTATTATTATTATTATATTATGAGGGCCAAATTCTAGGAACAATTGGCATGTTCACTTGTCATAGAAGGTGTTGTGCTCTCCTAGTTTAGATTTTGAGGTGAAAGGCAGGTGATTTTCTTACCCAAACACTTTTTAAACTTATAATAAATATTCACTGAGCAAGCTATTGATATGCATGAGAGGCATATTATATTAATTTTATTTTCCTCCTGAATTATATAAATGCTTCTGCTTAGCTGTCATGCTCTGTACATTTGTGGTGAGGTGACCTTTGCATCACAGAAGCGCAGTATAACTGCTATGGTTAGAGCGCCTCCCCGGCGCTCTAGCTGCAGCATGAGCACCTCCCCGGCGCTCTAGCTGCAGCATGAGCACCTCCCCGGCGCTCTAGCCGCAGCATGAGCACCTCCCCGGCGCTCTAGCTGCAGCATGAGCACCTCCCCGGCGCTCTAGCTGCAGCATGAGCACCTCCCCGGCGCTCTAGCTGCAGCATGACCACCTCCCCGGCGCTCTAGCTGCAGCATGAGCACCTCCCCGGCGCTCTAGCCGCAGCATGAGCACCTCCCCGGCGCTCTAGCTGCAGCATGAGCACCTGGTTTAACTTAGGCTTCCTGAAGAACCGAAGCATAATAACTACAGAGTTAATGTGACTGACAGACAGACAGACATACTCCCAGGTAAGAAGAGAACAGGTAAGAGGAGACAGGCGAACAATAAGAAGGGTTGTAGAAAGTGTCAGGGCTTAACCCAGGAGCGCAGCGTCGGTGACAAGACGAGGGAAGTACATCCAAGGACAGTACAGGTAAGGGCAGTACATATAAGAGCAGTACAGGCAAGGGGAGTACAGACAAGAGCAGTACAGACAAGGGCAGTACAGACAAGGGCAGTACAGACAAGGACAGTACAGACAAGGGCAGTACAGACAAGGACAGTACATATAAGAGCAGTACAGGCAAGGGGAGTACAGACAAGAGCAGTACAGACAAGGGCAGTACAGACAAGGGCAGTACAGACAAGGACAGTACAGACAAGGGCAGTACAGACAAGGACAGTACATATAAGAGCAGTACAGGCAAGGGGAGTACAGACAAGATCAGTACAGACAAGGGCAACACAGGTAAGGGCAACACAGGTAAGGGCAACACAGGTAAGGGCAACACAGGTAAGGGCAACACAGGTAAGAGAAATACAGGCAAGGGCAAGACAGGTAAGGGCAAGACAGGTAAGGGCAAGACAGGTAAGGGCAAGACAGGTAAGAGGAAAACAGGTAAGGGGAACACAGGAAAGGGCAACACAGGTAAGGAAAACACAGGTAAGGGCAACACAGGCAAGGGCAACACAGGCAAGAACAACACAGGTAAGGGCAACACAGGTAAAGGCAACACAAGCAAGGGCAACACAGGCAAGGACAACACAGGTAAGGGCAAAACAGGTAAAGCCAAGACAGCAGTAGGTAGCTGGTGAATGTAATGTCAGGCAACAGCTGGAGCTGGGGAGGGTGTTGCAGCAGCTGGGGAGGGTGTTGCAGCAGCTGGGGAGGGTGTTGCAGCAGCTGGGGAGGGTGTTGCAGCAGCTGGGGAGGGTGTTGCAATAGCTTGGGAGGGTGTTGCAACAGCTGGGGAGGGTGTTGCAGCAGCTGGGGAGGGTGTTGCAGCAGCTGGGGAGAATGGTGCCACAGCTTGGGAGGGTGGTGCAGTAGATGGGGATGGCGGTGCATCTGCTGGGGAGGGTGTTGCAGCAGCTGGGGAGGGTGGTGCAGTAGATGGGGATGGTGGAGCAGTAGCTGGGGAGGGTGTTGCAGCAGCTGGGAAAGGTGTTGCAGCAGCTTGTGAAGGTGTTGCATCAGCTGGGGAAGGTGTTGCAGCAGCTTGGGAGGGTGTTGCAGTAGCAGGGAGGGTGGTGCAGCAGCTGAGGAGGGTGTTGCAGCAGCAGGGGAGGGTGTTGCAGCAGCAGGGAGGGTGTTGCAGCAGCTGGGGAAGGTGTTGCAGCAGCTTGGGAGGGTGTTGCAGTAGCAGGGGAAGGTGGTGCAGCAATTAAGAAAGTTTTGCAGCAGGTGGGAGGCTCCTGCAGCAGCTGGGGGGAGGGTGCAGCAGCTGGGGAGGTGGTGCAGCAGCTGGGAAGGTTTACAGCTGCTAGGGAGGGTGTTGCAGCAGCTGGGGTGGGTTACAGCAGCTGAGGAGGGGATGCAGCAGCTGGGAGGGTTACAGCAGGTGGGGAGGGTGTTTCAGCAGCTGGGGAGGGTGACAACTGGTGGGGAGGGTGTTGCAGTAGCTGGGGAGGGTGTTTCAGCAGCTGGGGAGGGTGTTGCAGCAGCTGGGGAGGGTGTTGCAGCAGCTGGGGAGGGTGTTGCAGCAGCTGGGGAGGGTGTTGCAGCAGCTGGGGAGGATGTTGCAGCAGCTGGGGAGGGTGTTGCAGCAGCTGGGGAGGGTGTTTCAGCAGCTGGGGAGGGTGTTGCAGCAGCTGGGGAGGGTGTTGCAGCAGCTGGGGAGGGTGTTGCAGCAGCTGGGGAGGGTGTTGCAGCAGCTGGGGAGGGTAGTGCAGCAGCTGGGGAGGATTACAGCAGCTGGCGAGGGTGGTGTAGGAGCTGGGGAGGGTTACAGGTGGTGGGGAGGGTGTTGCAGCAGCTGGGGAGGGTTACAGCTGGTGGGAGGGCTGCAGCAGCTGGGGAGGGTTACAGCTTGTGGGGAGAGTGTTGCAGCAGCTGGGGAGGGTTACAGCAGGTGGGGAGGGTGTTTCAGCAGCTGGGGAGGGTGACAACTGGTATGGAGGATGTTGCAGTAGCTGGGGAGGGTGTTTCAGCAGCTGGGGAGGGTGTTGCAGCAGCTGGGGAGGGTATTGCAGCAGCTGGGGAGGGTGTTGCAGCAGCTGGGGAGGGTGTTGCAGCAGCTGGGGAGGGTGTTGC
Source organism: Cherax destructor (assembly GCA_009830355.1). Classification (NCBI taxonomy): domain Eukaryota; kingdom Metazoa; phylum Arthropoda; class Malacostraca; order Decapoda; family Parastacidae; genus Cherax; species Cherax destructor. Next base: position 22,520 of record WNWK01025827.1, read on the forward strand.
AGCAGCTGGAGAGGGTGGTGCAGCAGCTGGGGAGGGTGTTTCAGCAGCTGGGGAGGGTGTTGCAGCAGCTGGGGAGGGTGTTGCAGCAGCTGGGGAATGTTCGCCTTTAAACTTAAGGTTGAGGATCCGTACTTGAGTCTTGTGTCAATTGTATAATATACGTTTTGAAATAAAGATTATTATTATTATTATTATTATTATTATTATTATTATTATTATTATTTCTCCATGATAATGGGAATGGGTTAAATATGGTCATGGGGTATCATGCTAATTGTTGCTAGAATCTTGCCCAAGTTACGACACACCAGCGTTCATAATAAGTTACGACACACCAGCGTTTATAATAAGTTACGACACACAAGCGTTTATAATAAGTTACGACACACCAGCGTTTATAATAAGTTACGACACACTAGCGTTTATAATAAGTTACGACACACCAGCGTTTATAATAAGTTACGACACACCAGCGTTTATAATAAGTTACGACACACCAGCGTTTATAATAAGTTACGACACACCAGCGTTTATAATAAGTTACGACACACCAACGTTTATAATAAGTTACGACACACCAACGTTTATAATAAGTTACGACACACCAGCGTTTATAATAAGTTACGACACACCAGCGTTTATAATAAGTTACGACGCAACAGCGTTTATAATAAGTTACGACACACCAGCGTTTATAATAAGTTACGACACACCAGCGTTTATAATAAGTTACGACGCAACAGCGTTTATAATAAGTTACGACACACCAGCGTTTATAATAAGTTACGACACACCAGCGTTTATAATAAGTTACGACACACCAGCGTTCATAATAAGTTACGACACACCAGCGTTTATAATAAGTTACGACACACTAGCGTTTATAATAAGTTACGACACACCAGCGTTTATAATAAGTTACGACGCAACAGCGTTTATAATAAGTTACGACACACCAGCGTTTATAATAAGTTACGACACACCAGCGTTTATAATAAGTTACGACACACCAGCGTTTATAATAAGTTACGACACACCAGCGTTTATAATAAGTTACGACACACCAGCGTTTATAATAAGTTACGACACACCAGCGTTCATAATAAGTTACGACACACCAGCGTTCATAATAAGTTACGACACACTAGCGTTCATAATAAGTTACGACACACTAGCCTTCATAATAAGTTACGACACACTAGCGTTCATAATATTCTGCCAATCTCTAGTGCATAACTAAAATATCACAAATATTTCAAAATAAAGGTAACAATGTCATTAGTTTTCTAATATTCGCTAAGTAATAATGTCATTCATAGTTGAACATATTCCCGTGAGAGCGACGTACAAGCCCTAATATGTTCATCAAGTTAAATTTTTGTTTTTGGATATGATAATTCCAATATAAAAGCATTATAGTGAACTTGTAATTCCGACGCAAAAGTTAACCTGTTGTTGAATTTGCAATTGTTACTTGTCTGCCAACACGATGGCTAGAAAAAATGTCGGGAAATTTGCTTCATATTACAACACTGGAGGGAGAGTTGAGGGAGAACAGGACTTACTGGGAGGATAGTGGGGGTGAGCAGGCAACCTGGGAGGATAGTGGGGGTGAGCAGGCAACCTTGGCCTTGACCACTGTGGCTCATCCTCTATCACCTCTCTCACTCTACATGCTCGCTGTTCCAAGTGCTGGCACTGTCTGTATCCTCTATCACCTCTCTCACTCTACATGCTCGTTGTTACAAGTGCTGGCACTGTCTGTATCCTCTATCACCTCTCTCACTCTACATGCTCACTGTCCCAAGTGCTGGCACTGTCTGTATCCTCTATCACCTCTCTCACTCTACATGCTCACTGTTCCAAGTGCTGGCACTGTCTGTATCCTCTATCACCTCTCTCACTCTACATGCTCACTGTTCCAAGTGCTGGCACTGTCTGTATCCTCTATCACCTCTCTCACTCTACATGCTCACTGTTTCAGGTGCTGGCACTGTATTCTCTATCACCTCTGACTCTACATGCTCACTGTTCCAGGTGCTGGCACTGTATCCTCTATCACCTCTCTCACTCTACATGCTCACTGTTCCAGGTGCTGGCACTGTATCCTCTATCACCTCTCTCCTCTACATGCTCACTGTTCCAGGTGCTGGCACTGTATCCTCTATCACCTCTCTCACCCTACATGCTCACTGTTCCAGGTGCTGGCACTGTATCCTCTATCACCTCTCTCACTCTACATGCTCACTGTTCCAGGTGCTGGCACTGTATTCTCTATCACCTCTCTCACTCTACATGCTCGCTGTTCCAGGTGCTGGCACTGTATTCTCTATCACCTCTCTCACTCTACATGCTCACTGTTCCAGGTGCTGGCACTGTATCCTCTATCACCTCTCTCACCCTACATGCTCACTGTTCCAGGTGCTGGCACTGTATTCTCTATCACCTCTCTCCTCTACATGCTCGCTGTTCCAGGTGCTGGCACTGTATCCTCTATCACCTCTCTCACCCTACATGCTCACTGTTCCAGGTGCTGGCACTGTATCCTCTATCACCTCTCTCACTCTACATGCTCGCTGTTCCAGGTGCTGGCACTGTCTGTTTGTTCAATATCTTTATTATGCAGCCGATACCCATCCTGTGAGCGGTAGTGAAAAGATAACAGACACACAATAGGTCCAGGGACTATACCTCAACATTTCAGAGGTACATAATGGGTCCAGGGACAGTATCTCAACATTACATAGATACATGATGGGTCCAGGGACTGTACCTCACCATTACAGAGGTACATAATGGGTCCAGGGACTGTACCTCAACATTACAGAGGTACATAATAGGTCCAAGGACTGTACCTCAACATTACAGAGGTACACAATGGGTCCAGGGACTGTACCTCAACATTATATAGGTACATAATGGGTCCAGGGACTGTACCTCAACATTACAGAGGTACATAATGGGTCCAGGGACTGTACCTCAACATTACAGAGGTACATAATGGGTCCAGGGACTGTACCTCAACATTACAGAGATACATAATGGGTCCAGGGACTGTACCTCAACATTACAGAGGTACATAATGGGTCCAGGGACTGTACCTCAACATTACAGAGGTACATAATGGGTCCAGGGACTGTACCTCAACATTACAGAGGTACATAATAGGTCCAAGGACTGTACCTCAACATTACAGAGGTACACAATGGGTCCAGGGATTGTACCTCAACATTACAGAGGTTCATAATGGGTCCAGGGACTGTACCTCAACATTACAGAGGTACATAATAGGTCCAAGGACTGTACCTCAACATTACAGAGGTACACAATGGGTCCAGGGACTAGGCCACAAAGGTGGAGACAGTTTTTGACTCCCTAATATTTATAGCCAAAATATATAGGATCAACAGCCAAAATGTGTGATAATTTTCACACTTAATCGAAAATGAGGATGATTTATGATTTTTCGGAGTATTTCTGGCTTATTACTAAAATTTAAATATTTTAACTAAAAATCCATTATTTTACAGTGAGAATGATGACTCACTAAATCATAGTGACACGATTTCAAACAAACCATACCAAGGGTGGGGATATTATTATTATTATAATGAAATAGAAGTGCTAAACCACAGGGGTTATACAGCGCTGCAGGTTATTGTAGGATGCAGGGAGAGTGAGTTGTAAGAGGGAGATGGATGATTAGTAGGGTATGGAGTGTAGCAGGACAGTGGATAGTGCAGGGATAGAGGGTAGCAAGAGATCGAGGTAGAAGGGACTGAGGGAGGTGCTAGAGGTATAATCTTCAGAGTTTGTGTAGTAAATCAATTGCTGTCAAAAAGTCAATGAGAGAGTCAGGATTAAAGGAGGGTCCATCTGTAAGAAGGGAAGGTAAAGAAAGGGCTGCAGAGCGAAGACGCCGTTGGAGGTAAATTCTGCGTGCTCGTTGATAGTGGGGGCAGTCCAACAGAATATGTCGAACAGACACTGGAACCTGACAATGCTCACAGAGAGGGGCAGGGAGCCTCTCCATGAGATACCCGTGAGTAAGACGAGTGTGGCCGATGCGAAGACGGGAGAGTGTAGTCTCCCAACCTCGACATTGGTGACAAGAAGAAGGCCAGAAACCTATAACCGGTTTAATAGAATGAAGTTTGTTATTCAGCAGGTCAGACCAGCGTTGTTGCCAACGGGTGCGAAGGTGGGTAGCAATGACCGCAAAATAGTCCGTGAAAGGAACACCTCTATATGAAACTGGAAGGTCATGTACTGCTGACCGCGCAGCAGTGTCTGCCTGTTCATTGCTCTGTACGTCAACATGACCAGGGACCCAACAAAAGACAATATCTTTATGCTTGCTAAAGATACGGCGTAACCAAAGGTGGATACGAAGAACTAGGGGGTGAGGTGTATCAATTTTACGGATAGCCTGTAAAGCACTAAGGGAGTCTGAAACAACCACATATGGTGACACAGGCATAGATACAATACGGATAAGTGCCACAAGAATGGCATACAATTCAGCCGTAAATATGCTAGCCGAGGGTAATAGGTGCCCTCGTACGACGCTGTCCGGAAACACTGCTGTGAATCCGACGCCGTCAGATGACTTTGAACCATCGGTGTACACTGCGATGGCATGGGAATGAGAACGGAAATGGTCTAGAAAGAAAGAGTGAGAAGCCGCTGTAGGTAGTTGGGCTATCGCACAAGGTAGAAAAATAGAACAGACACGGACAGCAGGAACTTCCCAAGGGGGCAGGGGGAAGGGAGATGTCACATGAACATATAGAGGTGGGAGCTGAAGGGAAGACAGGAGTGAATGTAGACGAAGAGAAAAGGGACGAAGTAAGCAGGGGCGACGAACAAATAAAGAGCGTCTACTAACATCTGTAACAATGCTATACATGGAAGGATTGCGAAGGTCATGAGAGCGAACAAAATAGCGAATGCAATGTGCATCATGACGATCGGATAAAGATGGAATGTTCGCTTCTACATAGAGGCTCTCAACCGGGGAAGAACGAAATGCACCAAGGCATAAGCATAATCCCTGGTGATGGATGGGATTAAGGATGGAAAGAGGCAGGAGGCCCCCAAAAATCTGGTCACCATAATCGAAATTAAAAAAATTGGGGTGAATGAGGCGAAGGGAGCTACGTCAGCCCCCCTGAAAGATTTCGAGGGTTTTGAAGGTTCAGCCGGTGTGACAAGTGCCTTAGAGAGGTAATTGAGGTTTTCCCCAAAATTTCAAAAAGGAGGCCGAGAACCTGACTGTATCACGCTGGGATACGTGAGCCGTAGGAAATGGATGATCAGAGACCACTGAACTCTATAAACGAATTTGGTGAGTTTTGCCACAGAAAATTTAAAAACCCCTGAGTGGTCCCAACAGAAACCCGGTTATGGCATGCTGGGGGGAAACTGCAATGAGGTGACAGTCAGCACCTGCACAAGCTATAGCAAAGTCATCCACATAGAGCGATGACCAAATATTGGTGGGGGGGAAAAGATGCCAGATTATTTATTGAAGGAGAAAGAGGGTTCAGAACACATCCCGAGGGACACCTTCATTGGACAAATTTGGGAGAGTTC
>WNWK01025828.1:0-28114 GCA_009830355.1 Cherax destructor
AGCTATATAATAGTTTCCCATGGTGTGGTAGCTATATAATAGTTACTTATGGTGTGGTGGCTATATAATAGTTTCCCATGGTGTGGTAGCTATATAATAGTTACCCATGGTGTTGTGGCTATATAATAGTTACCCATGGTGTGGTGGCTATATAATAGTTACCCATGGTGTGGTGGCTATATAATAGTTATACATGGTGTGGTAGCTATATAATAGTTACCCATGGTGTGGTAGCTATATAATAGTTACCCATGGTGTGGTGGCTATATAATAGTTACCCATGGTGTGGTAGCTATATAATAGTTACCCATGGTGTGGTGGCTATATAATAGTTTTACATGGTGTGGTAGCTATATAATAGTTATACAGTGTGGCGATATACGATAGTTATAATAATAGTGTACGGTGCCCTGTGGCCTGGTGGCTAAAGCTCTCGCTTCACGGTGAGGTGTCCGGGTTCGATTCCCAGGAGTGTAGAAACATTGGGCATGTTTCTTTACACCCGTTGTCTATGTTCACCCATCAGTAAAATAGGTACCTAGGTGTTAGTGGACTGGTGTGGGTCGCATCCTGGGACAAAACTGACCTAATTTGCGGGAAATGCTCAAGTTATGTTAGGTAAGGTTTGTCAGGAAACAGGACAAGCGTTTCCTGACGCGGGTCTCAGTTAGATAATGACCCGCCGTTGGAGATTTTGGTCATCTGACCGAGGCCTTCTGCTGGCTTACCGGTCCACCTCTTTAAAAATTATGGTCAGTTGAATATGTCTTCTTCTTGTTGATTCGCCGGGACTCTCCCGGCTCGGGCTTTGTCCAAGAGGTGGCCCGGCCTTGGCTCCCTTACTCGGGAGTATCTCAGACTAACGTCTGCCATGGGAGGAGGTACTTGGGACCTCCTCATCTGTGGGACCAACGGTCCCCAGGCCTAGCCACATTCCCCGCCCTCACGGGGCTCGTAGGGAGAAGCTAGGCCCATCTTTGGTCTGCCATCTTCCCGCCCAAGGGGAGCTAAAGGGAATAGCAGTTTTGTGAGCCGCAGGTGAAAGCAAGCTCTGGCTCAGGCACCTCCCCTGCCCTAGAAGGGCTAGGCATGGTGTCGATCAGTTCAATATGTATGGTCTGTATACCTTGTACATGTACCTGTAGAAAAAAATATAGTATCATTATTATTTATGGTATGGCTTTAAAATAGTTAATCATAGTGTGATATACATATAATAGTTATACATATATATATATATATATATATATATATATATATATATATATATATATATATATATATATATATATATATATATATATATATATATATATATATATATATATATATATATATATATATATATATATATATATATATATATATATATAATAGTTATTCATAGTGTTGTACATTATAATAGTTATGCATGGTGTGGTAATTTATATAATAATTATGCATGGTGTGGCACTATATAATATCTATGTACAGTAGTAATATATAATAGTTTCGTGTGTGATGTGTCAAGCAGGCACTGGACAGGCACCTCAAGTCGGTACCTGATCAGCCGGGCTGTGGTTCGTACGTTGGACTGCGTGCGGCCAGCAATAACAGCCTGGTTGATCAGGCTCTGGTCCAACAGTAGGCCTGGTCACAGACCGGGCCGCGGGGGCGTTGACCCCTGGAATTCTCTCCAGGTAGACTAGAGGTAGATATATATATAATATATATATATATATATATATATATATATATATATATATATATATATATGGTGTGTGTGTGTACTGAGATATACCCCTCTATATACTAGTAATACATATGTGAGAAAGTAACGCCATGGACACTTGGTACAGAGGCTTCCTTCTACTCTGAGGTCCTTCACCACTGCCTCCCCGACCTCCTACCAACTACATTTGACTCTTCTCTTCTGGGGTTATGCCAAAAAATTGTTTCCATTTTCTCTCTTTGGGTCGTCATAGTTGTACAAATTTCACGCGGACAGCGTGTACATTTAATAAGCAATTGAGAAATGGTTCATTAGGTTTAAAACCTATTGACTGTACCTTGGTGGCCGTCTCCCACCAAGGTATGGTGGCCCGAAAAAGAAAAACTTTCACCATCATTCAGTCCATCACTGTCTTGCCAGAGGCGTGCTTACACTACTGTTATAAAACTGCAACATTAACACCCCTCCTTCAGAGTGCCGACACTACTTCCCTCCTTCAGAGTGCAGACACTACTTCCCTCCTTCAGTGCCGGCACTGTACTTCCCATCTCCAGGACTCAAGTCCGGCCTGCCAGTTTCCCTGAATCCCTTCATAAATGTTACCTTGCTTACACTCCAACAGCACGTCAAGTCCTAAAAAAACATTTGTCTCCATTCACTCCTATCTAACACGCTCACGCATGCTTGCTGGAAGTCCAAGCCCCTCGCACACAAAACCTCCTTTACCCCCTCCCTCCAACCTTCGTTGGCCGACCCCTACCCCGCTTTCCCTTCACTACAGATTTATAAACTCTCAAAGTCATTCTAATTTGTTCCATCATCTCTACATGTCCAAACCATTTCAGTAATCCCTCCTCAGCCCTCTGGATAATAGTTTTGGTAATCCCACACCTCCTCCTAATCTCCAAACTACGAATTCTCTGCATTATATTCACACCACACATTGCCTCCAGCCTTCTCCTTGTTGCAACATTCACCACCCATGACTCACATCCATACAAGAGCATTAGTATAACTATACTCTCATACATTCCCCTCTTTGCTTTCATGGATAAAGTTCTTTGTCTCCATAGACTCCTCAGTACAACACTCACTTTTTTCCCCTCGTCAGTTCTATGATTCACCTCATCTTTCATAGACCCATCTGCTGACATGTCCACTTCCAAATATCTGAATACATTCACCTCCTCCATACTCTCTCCCTCCAATCTGATATCCAATCTTCCGTTACCTATTTTTTTTATCCTCATCACCTTACTATTTCCTATATTCACTCTGCAACTTCTCAGAATCTCCCAAAAGCACAGTGTCATCAGCAAAGAGCAACTGTGACAACTCTACCATACACTTTACCAGGTATACTCAACAGACTTATTTCCCTATAAATTTTACACTCTTTTTTGTCCCCTTTGCCTTTATACAAAGGAACTATGCATGCTCTCTGCCAATACCTAGGTACCTTACCCTTCTCCATACATTTATTAAATAAAAATACTAATCACTCCAAAACTATATCCTCACCTGCTTTTAACATTTCTATCTTTATCCCATCAATCCCAGCTGCCTTACCCCCTTTCATTCTACCCACTGCCTCACGAATTTCCCCCAAACTCACAACTGGCTCTTCCACACTCCTATAAGATGTTATTCCTCCTTGCCCTTCACACGAAATCACAGTTTCCCTGTCTTCATCAACATTTAACAATTCCTCAAAATATTCCTTCCATCTTCCCAATACCTCTAACTTTTTTTTTAATAACTCTCCTCTCCTATTTTTAACTAACATATCCATTCGTTCCCAAGGTTTTCTCAACTTATTAATCTCACTCCAAAACTTTTTCTTATTTTCAACAAAATTTGTTGATAACATCTCACCCACTCTCTCATCTGCTCTCTTTTTACATTGCTTCACCACTCTCTTTGCCTCTCTTTTTCTCTCCATATACTCTTCCCTCCTTGCATCACTTCTACTTTGTAAAAACCTCTCATATGCTAACTTTTTCTCTCTTACTACTCTCTTTACTTCATCATTCCACCAATTGCTCTTCTTCCCTCCAGCACCCACTTTCCTGTAAACACAAACTTCTGCTGAACACTCTAGCACTATATTCTTAAACTTACCCCATACCTCTTCTACCCCACTGCCTATACTCTCACTAGCCCATCTGTCCTCCAACAATTGTTTATATCTTACCCTAACTGCCGCCTCCTTTAGTTTATAAACCCTCATATATATATATATATATATACACACTCACATACGCTAAAAGATATGAACCTTTCGTTGCATGTCTTGTACGTTTAATAATTACTGCATGCTTGCCAATACATCATTGTTTAATATTTTGTCTGGACAGTAAAGCAAGGAAGACGTGCATACGTGTTCTTTAGAATATTACAGTATACTACTATGATATTTATGGGCAAGTGCTAATGTCGTTGGGATCATGCATTGTTTGAGGGAATGGAAGGCAGTCAAGTTCGATCCTGGAATGGGGAGAACAGGTCCAGTTCCTTAGATCAATGGAAGGCAGTCAAGTTCGATCCAGGAATGGGGAGAACAGGTCCAGTTCCTTAGATCAAGAACCCCTCACCAACATCAAGGAAGCTCCTTCGAGGAGATTGTGTTCTTTAAATGACTGGCATTACATCGAAGAATATAATTGTTGGCGACGATGTAGCCAGGCAGCCAAGTACGTACCTATTAACTGTGGAAGCCAGGCACTCATTAACTGTAGTAGCCAGGTACCTAGTGACTGTGGTAGCCAGGCTTCTAGTTACTGTGGTAGCCAGGTACCTAGTGACTGGTAGCCAGGTTTCTAGTTACTGTGGTAGCCAGGTATCCATTATCTGTAGTAGCCAGGTACCCATTATCTGTAGTAGCCAGGTACCCATTATCTGTAGTAGCCAGGTACCCATTATCTGTAGTAGCCAGGTACCTAGTGACTGTGGTAGCCAGGCTTCTATTTACTGTGGTAGCCAAGTACCTATTAACTGTAGTAGCCAGGTACCTAGTGACTGTTGTAGCCAGGATTCTGTTTACTGTGGTAGCCAGGTACCTATTAACTATAGTAGCCAGGTACCTATTAACTGTAGTAGCCAGGTACCTATAGACTGTGGTAGCCAGGCACCTATTGACTGTGGTACCCAGGCACCTGTTTGTGATAACCAGGTACTTTTTTGTGGTAGCCAGGTACCTATTGACTGTGGTAGCCAGATTCCTATTAACTGTTGTATCAGGTACCCATTAACTGTTAGGTGAAGATAGATAAGTGTAAGGAAACTCAACGATAGATACAGTCTAGTATTATTTTGTCTAACTGTTGTGTATCCTATGGGCATTCTGAGTATTGTATAATTTTTTTAGAGGGGTGAGAGAGTATCGGTGTCGGTATCGGCTGATTTTGGGGAATAGGTATCGGCAGCAATTTAGGTATTGTCTCATTCTTATATTATAAGTAAGCTTATTCAGGCACACATAAATATAGTTATATAGAATTATCATACATAGCAGTATATGTGTAGACAACCTGGGATAACCCAAACAAAAAATCAGAAAAAATGAAGGGAGGAAAAAAAGTGACTTATTTCCATTGGGGTCCTTGGAAATAAGTAATCAGGTTTGTTCCCAGGAGGGGGAGGGGTGGCTCCAGTTCCTGCGATCAAGAGGCTTTGAATGGAGTACACGCCGAACAAAATATAATTAAAGATTTACAAATAAAATTGAGATGAGGACACGAGGATCAATTTATTAATTCAGCGGAGTATCGCGGCTTGACAGCAGCTAGTTGTCCCCCGTGTAGTGCGTCGTTGTCCCGGTGTCCATGCACAAAGAAACAGTAAAAATAGCTCACCATTGCGCATTCTAATGTACAAAAAATATAAAAGACAAAAAGTGTTTGGAGGGAGGGTGTGGCGCTAGCCTAGGGCGGCGCCGCCATACCCAGCCGTCTCTCCTCGCTGTCTGCTCATTCATTTGCTTACAACGCCATTTCTTGGTCTCCTACGCCCCCCTTCTAGTTGTTACTACTTCTTTAAATTATAAATGATGGCTTGGTGGGATTTATATATTGGTATGGTTGTGAGAGAGAGCATACTAGGCGTCTCTAAATGTTTGTTTGATGTCCTATCTGAAAGGGTCAATGCCAGTGTTCCCAGCTCCCAGAGGTATTACATCCTCCATCTTCATTCATAAACACTCCGTAATGCATATTAAAGGAATTAACAGGCTTTATTTTATTTAAATAATGTTCCTTTTAACATAAAGAATGTTAAAAAAATAAATAAAAGTAAATGAAATATAAACTTGATATATAATATTAATAGAGTGAACGGTGAAATGGATTTCCAGGCATGGTAACAATGATAGAGTACGAACTGTGGGTGACTCAAGTTTTTTGTTGTCTTGTCGCTCTTTGACCACTTTCAAAATTATTTCCTTTATTTTTATATTAAATACAAGTTGTCTTTGAGACTTATCTCGCTTTCACTCTCAAAACAAATGCCATTAATTCGAAAATATTTTTTCGTTGCCTAAATAAAATCAATAGATGGATTATTATTGTTGGTGTGTATGTGTTTTGTTAAGGTTTGAATATAGAGAGTAAAGTACTGTATGTGGCGAATGACCATCTGGAGGAAGATTATGCCCGGGTGGTAAACAAGCTGCCCAGTGATAGTGGCTGCACTAGTATACACCCATGATGCCCTGCCCACACTTCATGATGTCCTGCCCACACTTCATGATGTCCTGCCCACACTTCATGATGCCCTGCCCACACTTCATGATGTCCTGCCCACACTTCATGGTGTCCTGCCCACACTTCATGATGTCCTGCCCACACTTCATGATGTCCTGCCCACACTTCATGATGTCCTGCCCACACTTCATGATGTCCTGCCCACACTTCATGATGTCCTGCCCACACTTCATGGTGTCCTGCCCACACTTCATGATGCCCTGCCCACACTTCATGATGTCCTGCCCACACTTCATGATGTCCTGCCCACACTTCATGATGTCCTGCCCACACTTCATGATGTCCTGCCCACACTTCATGATGCCCTGCCCACACTCCACGATGCCCTGTCCACACTCCACGATGCCCTGTCCACAGTCCACGATGCCCTGTTCACAGTCTACGATGCCCTGTCCACAGTCCACGATGCCCTGTCCACAGTCCACGATGCCCTGTCCACAGTCCACGATGCCCTGTCCACAGTCCACGATGCCCTGTCCACAGTCTACGATGCCCTGTCCACAGTCAACGATGCCCTGTCCACACTCCACGATGCCCTGTCCACACTCCACGATGCCCTGTCCACAGTCCACGATGCCCTGTCCACAGTCCACGATGCCCTGTCCACAGTCCACGATGCCCTATCCACAGTCCACGTCCACGATGCCCTGTCCACAGTCCACGATGCCCTGTCCACAGTCCACGATGCCCTGTCCACAGTCCACGATGCCCTATCCACAGTCCACGTCCACGATGCCCTGTCCACACTCCACAATGCCCTGTCCACACTCCACGATGCCCTGTCCACACTCCACGATGCCCTGTCCACACTCCACGATGCCCTGTCCACACTTATGTCCTGCCCACAGTCCATGATGCCCTGTCCACAGTCCACGATGCCCTGTCCACAGTCCACGATGCCCTGTCCACAGTCCACGATGCCCTGTCCACAGTCCACGATGCCCTATCCACAGTCCACGTCCACGATGCCATGTCCACAGTCCACGATGCCCTGTCCACAGTCCACGATGCCATGTCCACAGTCCACGATGCCCTGTCCACAGTCCACGATGCCCTGCCCACAGTCCACGATGCCCTATCCACAGTCCACGTCCACGATGCCCTGTCCACACTCCACGATGCCCTATCCACAGTCCACGTCCACGATGCCCTATCCACAGTCCACGTCCACGATGCCCTATCCACAGTCCACGATGCCCTGTCCACAGTCCACGATGCCCTATCCACAGTCCACGTCCACGATGCCCTATCCACAGTCCACGTCCACGATGCCCTATCCACAGTCCACGATGCCCTGTCCACAGTCCACGTCCACGATGCCCTGTCCACACTCCACGATGCCCTATCCACAGTCCACGATGCCCTGTCCACAGTCCACGATGCCATGTCCACAGTCCACGATGCCCTGTCCACAGTCCACGTCCACGATGCCCTGTCCACACTCCACGATGCCCTATCCACAGTCCACGATGCCCTGTCCACAGTCCACGATGCCATGTCCACAGTCCACGATGCCCTGTCCACAGTCCACGTCCACGATGCCCTGTCCACACTCCACGATGCCCTATCCACAGTCCACGTCCACGATGCCCTCTCCACACTTCACGATGCCCTGTCCACACTTATGTCCTGCCCACAGTCTACGATGCCCAGTCCACAGTCCACGATGCCCTGTCCACAGTCCTCGATGCCCTGTCCACAGTCCACGATGAGTTGTCCACAGTCCACGATGCCCTGTCCACACTCCACGATGCCCTGTCCACAGTCCACGTCCACGATGCCCTGTCCACACTCCACAATGCCCTATCCACAGTCCACGTCCACGATGCCCTGTCCACAGTCCACGATGCCCTGTCCACAGTCCACGATGCCCTGTCCACAGTCCACGATGCCCTATCCACAGTCCACGTCCACGATGCCCTGTCCACACTTCACGATGCCCTGTCCACACTTATTTCCTGCCCACAGTCTACGATGCCCTGTCCACAGTCCACGATGCCCTGTCCACAGTCCACGATGCCCTGTCCACACTTCACGATGCCCTGTCCACACTCCACGATGCCCTGTCCACACTTATGTCCTGCCCACAGTCTACGATGCCCTGTCCACAGTCCACGATGCCCTGTCCACAGTCCACGATGCCCTGTCCACAGTCCACGATGCCCTGTCCACAGTCCACGATGCCCTGTCCACAGTCCACGATGCCCTGTCCACAGTCTACGATGCCCTATCCACAGTCCACGTCCACGATGCCCTGTCCACAGTCCACCATGCCCTGTCCACAGTCCGTGATGCCCTGTCTACACTTATGTCCTGTCCACTGTCCACGATTCCCTGTCTACACTATTATGTCCTGCCCATAGCCCACAGTCCACGATGCCCTGTCTACACTATTATGTCCTGCCCACAGTCCTCGATGCCATATCCACAGTCCACGATGCCCTGTCCACAGTCCACGATGCCCTGTCCACAATCCACGATACCCTGTCTACAATATTATGTCCTGCCCACAGCCTACGATGCCCTGTCCACAGTACATGATGTAGTGCCCGCACTCAGTAATGTCCTACCCCACACTTCAAGATGCCTTGCCCACACGCTACAATGTTCTGCCCACACTCCACAATACTTTATTTACAAGCAACAGAGTTATTGCTCACTTCAGCTCATCAAAAAGCCTTTCCCAGAATTATCTTCATTGATTTTTTTATGTAATATACAAATAGGGAACAGGTCGAAGTTGGAGCTGTGGACCAGAGATTTCATTTGGTCAAATGACTTTATTTTATTAATGTTATTTGCTGTGTGGACATGTTCCAGACTCGAGTCGTTCTAGGAATGAATGATCTCAGATGAAGTAGTGTTCTTGAGAATGGTATAGCCTGAGTGTAGTAGCTGTTAGCTGCCCGTCTTGTTGTGTACCTCACTTCTCGCTGACCTCGGAGTACAGCCAAGTATGGTTCCTTAATATTGACCTTGTATATAACAGTAAGGTCACCCACATCTCTCCGGTGTTGAAGGTTCTGCAACCAGCCGGGTCCAGGTTGGATGCATTTGTCATTTGTCATCTTGCAAGGTTATCTATTCTGTCTAGAAGTCATAGATAACGATAAGGAGCAGGCAGTCCAAGGAAGTGGTGCATACTCAAAGTGAGAGAGTACAGAGTTTTGTAGCTTCTACTGTCAAGCAGATAAGAGGTACACCTTGGTACTGTTTCCTTCTTAGATGTTGTGCTTGCAAGATATACCACATGCTTCTTCATTGACATTTTGAGTCATATTTAACACCCAGGATATCCACCTCATCCCTGGGTACTAACATTCTCCCATTCATTCTTACCACTGTTCCAGTATTAACATCATGCTGCCTAGAGACCACTTGTGTTTTCTTAAAAGCAAATAGTGTGTCATCGTTGTCCCCAGGTTGATATAGCTGTAAGTTGGTGATTGGCGTAACTGAGAGCAGCTGGCATTTCCCCACTTGCATACGTAAATGTTAGGGTACAGTCATCTGCATAGGCACCGATTTAGTGTCTTGTAGACTCTTTTTCCATTAAGGACTACTCTTAAGAGATGAGATCAGCCTTGAAGGTAGTTACTAAGGTGCAGCACAGAGCCACAGACTCCTAGTGCTTGTAGTTTTGTTCAGTCTGGTATCATACTTGGTCGAAGCCATCACCAGTCCCCAGCACTATTACATAGCTAATGCTGCATTCACATAAAGGAAAGATTTACGAGGCTTCACATCAATCTTCTCTCTGTCTCTTTCTGTCTATCTACCCATCTATCTCTCTCCGTCTATATAAGTAACACAACATCAATTTTAAACGTATTGAAACCAATTACGATTATTTTGGTTGAACTAAAATAGCTTACCCTCAAATATCAATTGTTTTTAGTCTCTTGCCTAGTACATTAAAAAAACATTCTTATGACGCAGGTAGAGACGTCAGTAAGCGAACGTTTATGAAAGAAGGTTGTAGAAGTGTGGGATAGCATCAGCTTGGTGTTGTTGTGTATGATTTGAATTATATAATTCTCACTGATCCCTGAGCATACTAGTGTAACACGCGAGGCTATGATCATACCTACTCTTGATCATACTGCCGTTAGATGTTGTGGTGCTAGTGGTGGTGCTAGTGCTAGTACTGGTGGTGGTGGTGCTAGTGGTGGTGCTAGTAGTAGTGGTGTTGGTAGTGCTAGTAGTAGTAGTGGTGCTAGTAGTGATGGTTGTGGTGCTAGTGGTAGTGATGGTGGTGCTAGTAGTGGTGGTGGTGGTGCTAGTAGTAGTGGTGGTGCTAGTGGTAGTGATGGTGCTAGTATTGCTGGCGGTTGTGCTAGTAGTAGTTTTGGTGCTAGTAGTAGTGGTGCTAGTAGTAGTGGTGGTGCTAGTAGTAGTGGTGGTGCTAGTAGTAGTGGTGGTGCTAGTAGTGGTAGTGCTAGTAGTAGCGGTGGTGCAAGTAGTGATAGTGGTGGTGCTAGTAGTAGTAATGGTGGTGCTAGTGGTGGTGGTGATACTAGTAGTAGTGGTGGTGGTGCTAGTAGTGATGGTGGTGGTGCTAGTGGTAGTGATGGTGGTGCTAGTGGTAGTGATGGTGGTGCTAGTGGTGGTGGTGCTAGTAGTAGTGATGGTGCTAGTGGTAGTGATGGTGCTAATATTGATGGCGGTTGTGCTAGTAGTAGTGGTGGTAGTAGTAGTAGTGGTACTACTAGTAATGGTGGTGCTAGTAGTAGTAAAGGTGGTGGTGCTATTAGTAGTGATGGTGGTGCTAGTGGTAGTGATGGTGGTGCTAGTAGTAGTGATGGTGGTGCTAGTAGTAGTGATGGTGGTGGTGCTAGTAGAAGTGATAGTGGTGGTGCTAGTAGTAGTGATGGTGGTGGTTCTAGTAGTAGTGGTGGTAGTGATGGTGGTGGTAGTTGTAGTGATAATGGTGCTAGTAGTAGTGATGGTGGTGGTGCTAGTAGAAGTGATGGTGGTGGTGCTAGTAGTAGTGATGGTGGTGGTTCTAGTAGTAGTGGTGGTAGTGATGGTGGTGGTTGTTGTAGTGATGGTGGTGCTAGTAGTAGTGATGGTGGTGCTAGTAGTAGTGATGGTGGTGCTAGTAGAAGTGATAGTGGTGCTAGTAGTAGTGATGGTGGTGGTGCTAGTAGTAGTGATGGTGGCGGTGCTATTAGCAGTGATGGTGCTAGTGGTAGTGATGGTGGTGCTAGTAGTAGTGATGGTGGTGCTAGTAGTAGGGATGGTGGTGCTAGTAGTAGTGATGGTGGTGCTAGTAGTAGTGATGGTGCTAGTAATGATGGTGGTGGTGCTAGTAGAAGTGGTGGTGGTGCTAGTAGTGATGGTGGTGGTGCTAGTAGTGATGGTGGTGGTGCTAGTAGTGATGGTGGTGGTGCTAGTAGTGATGATGGTGGTGCTAGTAGTGATGGTGGTGCTAGTAGTGATGGTGGTGCTAGTAGTAGTGATGGTGGTGGTGCTAGTAGTGATGGTGGTGCTAGTAGTAGTGATGGTGGTGCTAGTGGTAGTGATGGGTGCTAGTAGTGGTGGTGGTGTGGCTAGTAGTAGTGGTGGTGCTAGTGGTAGTGATGGTGCTAGTAGTGCTTAGTGAGTGGGCACTAGTATAGTGGTGCTTAGGGTGGTAGTAGATGGTCTAATTGATGGCTGGTAGTAGTAGAGTGGTACTACTAGTAATGTGGTGCTAGTAGTAGTGTGGTGGTGCTAGGTAGTGGTGGTACTAGTAGTAGTAGTAGTGGTACTACTAGTAATGGTGGTGCTAGTAGTAGTGGTGGTGGTGCTAGTAGTAGTGGTGGTGATAGTAGTAGTAGTGATGGCAGTGCTAGTAGTGGTGGTGGTGCTAGTAGTAGTGGTGGTGCTAGTGGTAGTATTGGTGGCGGTTGTGCTAGTAGTAGTGATGGTGCTAGTAGTAGTGGTGGTGCTAGTAGTGATGGTGGTGGTGCTAGTAGTAGTGATGATGGTGCTAGTGGTAGTGTTGGTACTAGTAGTAGTGGTGGTGGTGCTAGTAGTGATGGTGGTGGTGCTAGTAGTGATGGTGCTAGTAATAGTGGTGATACTGGTGGTGGTACTAGTATTAGTGGTGCTAGTAGTGGTGGTACTAGTATTGGTGGTGCTAGTAGTGGTGGTACTAGTATTGGTGGTGCTAGTAGTGGTGGTACTAGTATTGGTGGTGCTAGTAGTAGTGATGGTGCTAGTAGTAGTGATAGTGCTAATAGTAGTAGTGGTGCTAGTAGTGGTGGTACTAGTATTGGTGGTGCTAGTAGTATTGGTGGTACTAGTATTGGTGGTGCTAGTAGTAGTGGTGGTATTAGTATTGGTGGTGCTAGTAGTAGTGATGGTGCTAGTAGTAGTGATAGTGCTAATAGTATTAATGGTGCTAGTAGTAGTGGTGGTGGTACTAGTATTGGTGGTGCTAGTAGTAGTGGTGGTACTAGTATTGGTGGTGCTAGTAATAGTGGTATTAGTATTGGTGGTACTAGTAGTGGTGGTACTAGTATTGGTGGTGCTAGTAGTAGTGATGGTGCTAGTAGTAGTGGTACTAGTATTGGTGGTGCTAGTAGTGGTGGTGATAGTAGTAGTGGTGGTGCTATTATTGGTGATGCTAGTAGTATTGGTGCTAGTATTGGCTAATATTGGTGGTGCTAGTATTGGTGGTGTTAGTAGTTGTGGTGGTGATAGTAGTGGTGGTACTAGTATTGGTGGTGTTAGTTATAGTGGTGGTGCTAGTATTAGTGATGCTAGTAGTATTGGTGCTAGTAATGGCTAATATTGGTGGTGCTAGTAGTAGTGATGGTGCTAGTAGTAGTGGTCGTACTAGTATTGGTGCTAGTAGTAGTGGTGGTACTAGTATTGATGGTGCTAGTAGTAGTGGTGGTACTAATATTGGTGGTGCTAGTAGTAGTGGTGGTGGTACTAGTATTGGTGGTGGTACTATTATTGGTGGTTCTAGTAATGGTGTTACTAGTAATGGTGTGTTACAAAATGACACAATATCTATTAGTAATAAACATCTCCAGTGAACACTAGAAAGGATGCCCTTCTAGCATCCAGCCTGTTACTGGGCTTTTGCAACAGTCAGTATCCTGGTCCAGTTATCCAACATATTATATATCTTAAGAGGATTGCAACTGATAGGGTACTAACCAACGAAATATATTTAATATGTTTATTATCAAAGTGAGAGTCTAGGGTTTCAAAGTAAATAAATGTACATATGATCAGGATGTTCATTAAGTAATGCATTAGGAGGTTAATTAGGAGGTTAGCTCCTACACTGCTCTCATATACAAAAATGCTGTGCTGAGGGCACATATATCCAAATGACTCTGAAGTACCATCAGGTACAATGTCAGTAATTACAATAATACAGATATATGCAAATAAGAATATATGTGTGTATGAGTGATCTCCAGGTAACTCTAAGACTCGACCAGTGTTCAACTGAACTTCTCATAAGCTAGCTTCTCTAACAAACTGACAATCAGAACAGCTTGATTGACCAGTAAAATGACCAATTCGCAGAACAGCAATACAACAATCAACAGCAACACAGCGTCAGGAACCAGGAGATAGAAAATCGACCCTAACTGGGGACCATCAATAGATCCTCCAAAACAGTCACAAAACTCCCTTTCTACTGAAGCTAAGTTCAACATAAACAATCCCAAACTGTGGCGGTGCACAGATGCCTTATCGAATTAGGTCAGGAGCTGTAGCTAGAGACCTGAGTTATCTCAGAGTGTCAATGTGACACACAACCCAGAAAAACGTTGAAAATCACTGTCTAGTCTATCCTCTGTGAACAGAGTTACACAGAGTCCTGAGAAGTATGTTTCGTCTCACCACCGAACACAGAGTCTAAATGACGAGAAAACAAGCAGAGACAGGAGAGAAGTGTTGACACAACGATGTCCAGCTGCGTAGTGCTCTCGAGGAAGGAGCAGCAGCCTCCCACCTCAGGTGGAATCACGTGACTCCTCCCAGCAACTAGCCTAGTGTCATAATCGGTAATTTGCCAACTCCAAGGCAGCTACTACAGACAAGAGCACAATATATAATGTTACATCCTACTCAAATAAAAGCTAAGTCAAATATAAGTCCAATAATAGTATAAAGCACAATATTAACGATTTAGCTATTATCGAGAATATCAGCAATATAAAATTATAGAAAATGGAAATATATATAAAATATATACATTATAAATTTACATTGGGGCCCATTTTGGGGACACAATATGGTGGTACTAGTAATGGTGGTACTAGTAATAGTGGTACTAGTAATGGTGGTACTAGTAATGGTGGTACTAGTAATGGTGGTACTAGTAATGGTGGTACTAGTAATGGTGGTACTAGTAATAGTGGTACTAGTAATGGTGGTACTAGTAATAATTTGTGTTGTAGTAACAGTGGCAGTTTTGCAGTAGTAAAGGTAGTAGTGGCAGAAGTAGTAATAGTAGAAGTAACAGTAGTAGTAACAGAAGTAGTAACAGTAGTAGTAACAGAAGTAGTAATAGTAGTAGTAACAGAAGTAGTAATAGTAGTAACAGTAGTAGTAACAGAAGTAGTAATAGTAGTTGTAGCAGTAAAAGTAGTAGTAACAGAAGTAGTAATAGTAGTAGTAACAGTAGTAGTAGTAGTAACAGTAGTAATAGTAGTTGTCGCAGTAACAGTAGTAGTAATAGAAGTAGTAATAGTAGTAGTAACAGTAGTAGTAATAGTAGTAGTAACAGTAGTAGTAACAGAAGTAGTAATAGTAGTAGTAACAGTAGTAGTAATAGTAGTAGTAACAGAAGTAGTAATAGTAGTAGTAATAGTAGTTGTAACAGTAGTAGTAACAGTAGTAGTAATAGTAGTAGTAACAGTAATAGTAACAGTAGTAGTAACAGTAGTAGTAACAGAAGTAGTAATAGAAGTAGTAACAGTAGTAGTAACAGTAGTAGTAATAGTAGTAGTAACAGTAGTAGTAACAGAAGTAGTAATAGAAGTAATAACAGTAGTAGTAACAGAAGTAGTAACAGAAGTAATAACAGTAGTAGTAACAGAAGTAATAACAGTAGTAGTAACAATAGTAGTAACAGTAGTAGTAACAGCAGTAATAACAGAAGTAGTAACAGTAATAGTAACAGTAGTAGTAATAGTAGTAGAACAGAGTAGTAACAGTAGTAGTAACAGTAGTAAAATAATAACAGTAAAGTAGTAAAGTAGTAGTAACAGTAGTAACAGAAGTAGTAAAGTAGTAGTAACAGAGTATAACAGTAGTAGAATAGTAGCAGTAACAGTAGTAGTAACAGAAGTAGTAACAGAGTAACAGTAGTAGAACAGAGTAATAACAGTAGTAGAATAGTAGTAGTAACATAGTAGTAACAGAGTAGTAACAGTAGTAGTAACAGAAGTAGTAACAGTAAAGTAACAGTAGTATAGTACAGTAGTAACAAGAAAGTAAGTAAAGAAGCATAACAGTAGTAGTAACAGTAGTAGAGTAGTCAAGTAGTAAGAGTAACAGTAGTAACAGAGTAGTAACAGTAGTAGTAACAGTAGTAGTAATAGTATCAGTAGTAACAGTAGTAGTAACAGAAGTAGTAACATAGTCAGTAGTAAAAGAGTAGTAACAGTAGTAGTAAAGAGTAGTAAAGTACTAGTAACAGTAGTAGTAACAGTAAGTAACAAGTAGTAGAAAGTATAATAGTAGTAGTAACAGTAGTAGTAAAGATGTAGTAACAGTAGTAGTAACAGAAGTAGTAATAGTAGTAACAGAAAAGTAGTAGTAAAAGTAGTAGATAGTAGTAGTAACAGAAGTAGTAATAGTAGTAGTAACAGAAGTAGTAATAGTAGCAGTAACAGTAGTAGTAATAGTAGTAGTAACAGTAGTAGTAACAATAGTAGTAACAGTAGTAGAAGTAGTAAGTAGTAGTAAAGTAGTAGTAAAATAGTAAGTAGTAGTAGAATAATCAGTAGTAGTAACAGAAGTAGTAACGTAGTAGTAACAGAGTACTAACAGAAGTAATAAAGTAGTAGTAACAGTAGTAGTAACAAGTAATAAAGTAGTAGTAACAGTAGTAGTAACAGATAGTAAAGTAGTAGTAACAGTATACAGTAGTAACAGAAGTAAAAGTATAACAATAGTCAGTAGTAACAGTAGTAGGAATAGTAGTAGTAACAGAGTAGTAACAATAGTAGTAACAGTAGTAGTAACAGAGTAGTAAATAGTAGTAACAAGTATAACATAGTAGTAACAGAAGAGTAACAGTAGTAGTAACAGTAGTAGTAAAGAGATAACAGAGTAGTAACAGTAGTAGTAAAAGTAATAACAGTAGTAGTAACAGAGTAGTAAAGAAGTAATAACAGTAGTAGTAACAAGTAATAACAGTAGTAGTAACAATCAGTAGTAACAGTAGTAGTAACATGTAGTAATAACAAGTAGTAACAGTAATAGTAACAGTAGTAGTAATAGAGTAGTAACAGTAGTAGTAACAGTAGTAGTAACAGTAGTAGTAACAAGTAATAACAGTAATAGTAACAAGTAGTAACAGTAGTAGTAACAGTAGTATAACAGAGTAGTAACAGTAGTAGTAACAGAAGTAATAACAGTAGTAGTAACAGTAGTAGTAACAGTAGTAGTAACAGTAGTAGTAACAGTAGTAGTAACAGTATAGTAACAGAGTAATAACAGAGTAGTAACAGAGTAGTAACAATAGTAGTAACAGAGTAGTAACAGTAGTAGTAACAAGTAGTAACAGAATAGTAACAGTAGTAGTAAACAGTAGAGTAACAGAAGTAATAACAGTAGTAGTAACAGAAGATAACAGTAGTATAACAGTAGTAGTAAAGAAGTAGTAACAGTGTAGTAACAAAGTAATAACAGTAGTAGTAACGAAGTAGTAACAGTAGTAGTAACAGTAGTAGTAACAGAGTAGTAACAGTAGTAGTAACAGTAGTAGTAACAAGTAGTAACAGAGTAGTAACAGTAGTAATAACAGTAGTAGTAACAGAGTAGTAACAGTAGTAGTAACAGACTATAACAGTAGTAGTAACAAGTAATAACAGTAGTACTAACAGAGTAGTAACAGTGTAGTAACAGTAGTAGTAACAGTAGTAGTAACAGTAGTAGTAACAGTAGTAGTAACAGAAGTAGTAACAGTAGTAGTAACAGTAGTAGTAGCAGTAGTAGTAACAGTAGTAGTAACAGAAGTAGTAACAATAGTAGTAACAGTAGTAGTAACAGTAGTAGTAACAGAAGTAATAACAGTAGTAGTAACAGAAGTAGTAACAGTAGTAGTAACAGTAGTAGTAACAGTAGTAGTAACAGTAGTAGTAACAGAAGTATAACAGTAGTAGTAACAGTAGTAGTAACAGTAGTAGTAACAGTAGTAGTAACAGTAGTAGTAACAGTAGTAGTAACAGAAGTAGTAACAGTAGTAGTAACAGAAGTAGTAACAGTAGTAGTATCAGAAGTAATAACAGTAGTAGTAACAATAGTAGTAAAAGTAGTAGTAACAGAAGTAATAACAGTAGTAGTAACAGTAGTAGTAACAGTAGTAGTAACAGTAGTAGTAACAATAGTAGTAACAGAAGTAGTAACAGTAGTTGTAACAGTAGTAGTAACAGTAGTAATAACAGTAGTAATAAAAGTAGTAGTAACAGTAGTAGTAACAGAAGTAGTAACAGTAGTAGTAACAGTAGTAGTAACAGTAGTATAACAGTAGTAATAAGTAGTAGTACAGTAGTAGTAACAGTAGTAGTAACAGTATAGTAGTAACAGTAGTAGTAACAGAGTGTAAGAGTAATAACAGTAGTAGTAACAGTAGTAATAACAGTAGTAGTAACAGTAGTAATAATAACAGTAGTAGTAACAGTAGTAATAACAGTAGTAGTAACAATAGTAATAATAACAGTAGTAGTAACAGTAGTAATAATAACAGTAGTAGTAACAGTAGTAAAGTAGAGTAACAGTAGTAGTAACAGTTAGTAGTAAACAGTAGTAGTAACAGTAGTAGTAACAGAAGTAGTAACAGTAGTAGTAACAGTAGTAGTAACAGTAGTAGTAACAGTATTAGTAACAGTAGTAATAACAGTAGTAGTAACAGTAGTAGTAACAGTAGTAGTAACAGTAGTAGTAACAGTAGTAGTAACAGAAGTAATAACAGTAGTAGTAAGAGTAGTAGTAACAGTAGTAGTAACAGTAGTAGTAACAGAAGTAATAACAGTAGTAGTAACAGTAGTAGTAACAGTAGTAGTAATAGTAGTAGTAACAGTAGTAATAACAGTAGTAATAACAGTAGTAGTAACAGTAGTAGTAAGTAGCATTAGCAGTAAAATAAATACTAAGATAATCAGTATCGCAAAACCTTATTAAAAAAAATATATAGGAGGAGCTGACATATATTTATTATTTCCTTTCTTGTTTATTCTCTGTGGGTGTTTTCTCTTATTCTGCCACACGAAGATGGAATAACGAGGCGCTAAACCCGTGCGACATTCACCACCGAACTCTGGGAGTGTTATTTGTGGCGGTCTAGGCTCAGATCCTGGCTCCGCCTCTTCTAAAACTGGATCCAGTCTAGGCTTTTGACTTCAAAAATTGGATCCAGTCTAGGCTTTTGACTTCAAAAATTGGATCCAGTCTAGGCTTTTGACTTCAAAAATTGGATCCAGTCTAGGCTTTTGACTTCAAAAATTGGATCCAGTCTAGGCTTTTGACTTCAAAAATTGGATCCAGTCTAGGCTTTTGACTTCAATAATTGAATCCAGTCTAGGCTTTTGACTTCAAAAATCGGATCTAGTCTAGGCTTTTGATTTCAATAATTGGATCCAGTCTAGGCTTTTGACTTCAATAATTGGATCCAGTCTGGGCTTTTGACTTCAAAAATTGGATCCAGTCTTGGGTTTTGACTTCAATAATTGGATCCAGTCTAGGCTTTTGACATCAAAAATCGGATCTAGTGTTGCCTTTTGACTTCAGTAATTGGATCCAGTCTAGGCTTTTGACTTCAAAAATCGGATTTAGTCTAGGCTTTTGACTTCAATAATTGAATCCAGTCTAGGCTTTTGACTTCAATAATTTTATCCAGTCTAGGCTTTTGACTTCAATAATTGGATCCAGTCTTGGCTTTTGACTTAAAAAATTGGATCCAGTCTAGGCTTTTGACTTAAGTATTTGGATCCAGTCTAGGATTTTGACTTCAATACATGGATCCAGTCTAGGCTTTTGACTTCAATAATTGGATCCAGTCTAGCCTTTTGACTTCAATAATTGGATCCAGTCTAGGCTTTCGACTTCAATAATTGGATCCACTCTAGGCTTTTGACCTCAATAATTGGATCCAGTCTAGCCTTTTGACTTCAATAATTGGATCCAGTCTAGGCTTTTGACTTCAATAATTGGATCCACTCTAGGCTTTTGACTTCAATAATTGGATCCACTCTAGGCTTTTGACTTCAATAATTGGATCCACTCTAGGCTTTTGACTTCAATAATTGGATCCAGTCTGGGCTTTTGACTTCAATAATTGGATCCAGTCTAGGCTTTTGACTTCAAAAATCGGATCTAGTCTAGGCTTTTGATTTCAATAATTGGATCCACTCTAGGCTTTTGACTTCAATAATTGGATCCAGTCTGGGCTTTTGACTTCAAAAACTGGATCCAGTCTTGGGTTTTGACTTCAATAATTGGATCCAGTCTAGGCTTTTGACATCAAACATCGGATCTAGTGTTGCCTTTTGACTTCAGTAATTGGATCCAGTCTAGCCTTTTGACTTCAAAAATCGGATCTAATCTAGGCTTTTGACTTCAAAATGAAACAGTCTAGGCTTTTGACTTCAAAATTATCCAGTCTAGGCTTTTGACTTCAAAATGGGTCAGTCTAGGCTTTTGACTTAAAAAATGGATCCAGTCTAGCTTTGACTTTATTTGGATCCGTCGATTTTTCAATACATGGATCCAGCTCTAGGCTTTGGACTTCAAATGGATCCAGCACACCTTGACTTAATAATGGATCAGTCTAGCTTTCGACTCATAATTGATACACCTAGGCTCTGTTACCTCAATAATTGATCCAGTCTAGTTTGACTTCAATAATGGATCCAGTCTAGGCTTTTGACTTCACTAATGATCCACTCTAGGCTTGATTCAATATTGTCCTTAGCTTTGCTTAATATGACCACTAGCTTGACTTCATAAATGGATCCAGTCTGTTTACTTCAATTTGGATCCGTCTAGCTTATGATCAACATCGGACTAGTCTGGTTTATTGCTACTGAATCCACCTAGGCTTCTGACTTATACTGGATCCAGTGCTGACTAAAACTGGATCCCGTCTTGGTTTACTCTAATGGATCAGTCTAGCTTGACATCAAACATCGGATCTGTGTTGCTGACTTCAGTAATTGGGTCCAGTCTAGCCTTTTGACTCAAAAATCGATCTAATCAGGCGATCAAATCAGTTAATCTAGCTGACTTCAAAATTGATCAGTCCAGGCTTGACTTCAAAATGATCAGTCTAGGCTTGACTTCAAAAATGACGAGCCAAGCTGGCTGCCTTTTCAAATGAATAGCTTTGGGTGAGCATGATTTAGAATGCTCACAACCCAGACTAACCAGGCATCTGTTTACTGCTACGTGAATAACACCAGGCATCTGTTTACTGCTACGTGAATAACACCAGGCATATGTTTACTGCTACGTGAATGACACCAGGCATCTGTTTATGCTACGTGAATGACACCAGGCATCTGTTTACTGCTAAGTGAATGACACCAGGCATCTGTTTACTCTACGTTTAATGACACCAGGCATCTGTTTATTGCTACGTAATGACACCAGGCATCTGTTTACTGCTACGAATGCTAAGACATCTGTACGCTACTGATACACCAGGCATCTGTTTACTGCTACGTGAATGATACCAGGATCTGTTTACTGCTACGTGAATGACACCAGGATCTGTTTACTGCTACTTGAATGACACCAGGCATCTGTTTACTGCTACGTGAATGACACCAAGCATCTGTTTACTGCTACGTGAATGACACCAGGCATCTGTTTACTGCTACGTGAATACACCAGGATCTGTTTACTGCTACTGAATGACACCAGGCATCTATTTACTGCTACGTGAATACACCAGGCATCTGTTTATGCTACGTGAATGACACCAGGCATCTGTTTACTGCTACGTGAATAACACCAGGATCTGTTTACTGCTACGTGAATGACCCAATCTGTTTACTGCTACGTAAATGACAAAGGATCTGTTTACTGCTACTGAATGACACCAGGCATCTGTTTACTGCTACTGAATGACACCAGGCATCTGTTACTCTATTAATGACACAGGCATCTGTTTACTGCTCTGAATAACACCAGGGATCTGTTTACTGCTACGTGAATGACACCAGGCATCTGTTTACTGCTACAAGGTAAACCTAGTATAATGATCAGACTTCATTCATATGATACAAAAGAATCTAACTAAATCAGCAATTACAATGAAATGTGAGTATACATCAACGAGGCCTAACCAGGAAACGTCAAAACCTTCTGTTTAGGCTGAAAACTTCAACTGGAGAACAAAATCCATCAGTGCTTCGCTCGTGATGGAAAATACTAGTGGGAAAAGTATCAACAGGTCAGCAATTTTCTATATCAAACGAACGTGATCTCACCAACTTCCTTAGACAAGCTGACATTACCATTACTGATTAGCCTATTGTCCTCAACACATAATATACGTGTGCTGTATTACTGTATCTTACTACTACTTTGTGACATTTTTGTACTATATACTAGCTAGTACCAACTACCTCATACACTATGTACTTTACTTTTAGTGCTATTACTTGCTTAAACTTTATAATATAAATCAAATCTTGCTTCTAAGTTAATTTTATATCATATTTACTATCTGTCCATTTAATTTAATCCCCATTTATATATTCTCTTGAAATAGTTCCCAACAAATCAATACCTAGTACTGCCTTTCATCCAATAATTCCTTTTACTTAAGGTGCTAATTCTGGTGCTAAAGTGTTTTACTCTTTTATTTACTATTATATTCCTAAAGTGTTAACTTGTAATTAAGGTGCTATTTTTGGTGCTAAAGTGTTTTACTCTTTTATTTACTATTATATTCCCTAAAGTGTTAACCCTCATTGTTTACTATTATATTCCCTAGATTTTATCTAAAAATCTAACTGCCACAGTTCTCTTATTAATTTTTATTATAATAATTAAGGTGCTAACTCAGGTACTAATTTACTTTACTTTCATTGTTTGCTATCATTTTCCCTAGCTCCTTTATTCCCAGCTTTAGTAAACTACCATAGTTCAATTAATTGCATTTGTATAAATTGACTAAGGTACAAATTCACGTGCCAAGAACTCTGTCAAATACCCTGTATCTCTACAAACTCTTATTAAAAATTTGTAATAATCAAATAGTTCCTAAGCATTTATTCTAGTATCATATTATTAAGTTTAGTATTATCTATTCTTCTCAGGTCTAGTTATAGAATCACATCAAATCTTATGATTACAGGAATTGATCCTGATATCAACCTATTATTAAATGACTTACATGATTCCAACAGCAACTGTAACTATTACACAGCAGATCAAGCAAAGACATTACTCAGAGCCAACAATAACATAACTATCTTCAATTACAATGTTAGATCTTTGAGCAAACATTATGATGACCTCACAGCACTACTCCAATCCCTCCAGACCAATATGTCAATCATCACACTCACTGAGACCTGGCTGAAGCCTGATACTACAGATGTCTATGGCATCCCAGGTTACACAGCCATTCACAATTGCAGGACAGATCAGCGAGGGGTGGAATAGCTATATATTACTCAGATCAACTTGAATGTATCAATAACTCTTGCATAAGGGATGAGCATGGAGAATATATTATAGCTAAATTTAAATCAAAAGACCTGCAAAAACCCCTCACAGTGATAAACATCTACAGATTACCACAGTCAAACATTCACCAATTTAGTGAAAAACTAGGTAACCTAATAACTGATGCACACATGAACAAAGACCATTTGCTGCTCACAGGAGACTTCAATATAAATCTCCTACATGACCAGGACCCACAAGTAACAGAATTCACAAACACTATGAGCAACTGCTTGTTACTACCAACAATATCAAAACCTACAAGAATCTCCGAGACTAGTACCTCACTACTAGACCACATCTGGACTAATACTATAGCCCTCTAAAATCAGGCATCATCACAGACAACACCACAGACCACTATCCGACCTTTCTCATAACTAATCTTGGTAAATTGCCCTAGATATTACAAAAGTTACCTTCAGACTACATAATGAGTCAGCTGTAAATAACTTTATAACAGCTATGATTAACATTGACTGGCATAATGAGTTAGAAACATATACAGATACTAATGAATGCATCAAGAATTTCCTTAACAAAACCCACCACCTCTATAACAAACATTGCCCTAAAAAACTAAACAGATCACAGCTAAGAGACTTAACAATCCCTGGCTAACACCCAGCATCCTTAAATCCATTAACAAAAGGCACCAATATGAAAAACAATACAGAAGGGGTCTAATAACCAGAGAACAATCCAAACGCTACTCATCAACCCTTACCAGCCTGATAAGGAGATCAAAAAAATTGTATTATGAGAACAGACTCCAGAACATAAAAGGTGATATGAAAAAGACCTGGAAGACCTTATCTGCAATTCTAGGAAATAATAAGATAGCGAAAAACAACACCATCAAATTATCAAGAGCAGATGAACCCCTACTCTCACTTACTGAGACAGCAAACAGACTTAATGTTTTCTTCTCCACCATAGGAAAGAATCTAGCGAGTAAAATCCCAAGCTCAAACACCCGTCCAACAGACTACCTCACAAACACCTACCCTAATACGCTATTCCTAGCTCCTACCAACCCAATTGAAGTCTCGCTCATAATCAACACCCTTAAAAACAAGGCAGGAGACATAAACAGCCTACCAACTTTTATGTACAAAAAGCTTCACAGGTACTGTCACCAATCATAGCAACACTATTCAATAAATCCATTGAAGCCTCTACCTTTCCATCAATTCTCAAAATAGCTAGGGTCACCCCGATCCACAAAGGAGGTGATCAAACAGACCTGAATAATTATAGACCAATTTCTAATTTACCATTGCTTTCTAAAATCTTCGAAAAATTAATTCATAGACAAATCTATTCCTACCTCGTCTCACACAATGTACTCAACCCCTGTCAATTTGGATTCAGGACAAACAAGAGCACAAACGATGCTATTACACACATGTTGGAGTTAATATATACAGCACTTGAGAAAAAGAAGTCCCACTGGGAATCTTCATTGATCTCCGAAAGCTTTTGATACAGTCGACCATGATTTACTGCTCACAAAATTAGCACACTATGGTATAAGGGGCACCCACTCAACTACCTAAAATCATACCTCACCAACAGAAGCCAATACGTGTACACAAATGGAGAGAACTCTTCCACACAACCAATTACAATCGGAGTCCTCAAGGAAGTGTCCTGGGGCCACTCCTATTCCTCATTTACATAAATGACCTACCGAATGCATCACAACTACTCAAACCCATTTTATTTGCAGATGACACAACATATGTCTTCTCTCACCCAAATCCAGTTATACTGGCCAACACTGTTAATGCCGAATTACAGAAAATATCAACATGGATGACGACTAACAAGCTTACTCTCAATACTGACAAGACCTAATTCATACAGTTTGGAAGCAAAGTCACAAATGTTCCACTTAACATAACACTTAATGGTACACCCATCACAAGACTCACAGAGGGAAAATTCCTAGGAATCCACCTTGACAGTAGCCTTAAATTCCAAACACATATACAACAAATTTCCAAGAAAATCTCGAAGACAGTAGGCATATTATCAAAGATACGCTATTATGTACCTCAATCAGCTCTCCTCGCACTCTATCATTCACTTATCTACCCGTATCTCACCTATGGAATCTGTGCATGGGGATCAACAACGTTAAATCACCTTAGACCACTCATAACACAACAAAAGGCCGCAGTCAGAATGATAACAAATTCCCACTCTAGACAGCATACTCCACCAATATTCAAAAGTCTCAAACTACTCACCGTAAAGAACATTCATACTTACTCTTGTGCCTACTACATATATAAAACTTTACACTCTAATATAAACCCTCTGCTCAAAACTCTCCTCACCAACTTTAATAGGACCCATGACCACAACACACGACACAGATCACTTTTGATATACCCGTGTTCATATCAACCTATGTAAAAATTCTATGCACATAAAGGGCCCCAGAATCTGGAATTCATTACCAGTAAATATTAAGATAATCTTGTCTGAAAATCAATTTAAGACTCAACTCAAAAACCACCTACTCACCCAAACCTAAATGATCATGCTATAAACTACTTTGAAAAATGCTCATTGTTACTTTCCTATACGATAATCTCAATTTTTAATAATATGTTACTATTATGTTACCCCTACTCATATTATAAGTTAATGTCAAAAATGCTCAATGTTATTTTCCTTAAGATAATCTCAATTCCATATTATCATTCAAGAATCTTAACACCTGTAACAATCTAAGATCTAATATCATTATATAATAATTTAAACAGTAAAATTTCATCATATTGTAATTTTGAAAATAATTTTTAACTAGAATAAACTCAATAAATTTCTCTAATATTAAGTACCTAGTTTTTAAGGACTAGAATAAGCTGCCCCTAATGCCATGGCATGTCAGTGGCTCTCCTTGCACTCAATTTACATTGTAACTTCCAATACCCATGTAACCTGCAATGAAATAAAATTTGTTTGTTTGTTTGTTTGTACTTGAATGACACCAGGCATCTGTTTACTGCTACGTGAATGACACCAGGCATCTGTTTACTGCTACTTGAATGACACAAGGCATCTGTTTACTGCTACGTTCATGACACCAGGCATCTGTTTACTGCTACGTGAATGACACCAGGCATCTGTTTACTGCTACGTGAATAACACCAGGGATCTGTTTACTGCTACGTGAATGACACCAGGCATCTGTTTACTGCTACGTGAATAACACCAGGCATCTGTTTAATGCTACGTGAATGACACCAGGCATCTGTTTACTGCTACGTGAATAACACCAGGGATCTGTTTACTGCTACTTGAATGACACCAGGCATCTGTTTACTGCTACTTGAATGACACCAGGCATCTGTTTACTGCTACTTGAATGACACCAGGCATCTGTTTACTGCTACGTGAATTACACCAGGGATCTGTTTACTGCTACGTGAATGACACCAGGCATCTGTTTACTGCTACTTGAATGACACCAGGCATCTGTTTACTGCTACGTGAATGACACCAGGCATCTGTTTACTGCTACTTGAATGACACCAGGCATCTGTTTACTGCTACTTGAATGACACCAGGCATCTGTTTACTGCTACGTGAATTACACCAGGATCTGTTTACTGCTACGTGAATGACACCAGGCATCTGTTTACTGCTACTTAAATGACACCAGGCATCTGTTTACTGCTACGTGAATGACACCAGGCATCTGTTTACTGCTACTTGAATGACACAAGGCATCTGTTTACTGCTACGTTCATGACACCAGGCATCTGTTTACTGCTACGTGAATGACACAGGCATCTGTTTACTGCTACGTGAATGACACCAGGGATCTGTTTACTGCTACGTGAATGACACCAAGGATCTGTTTACTGCTACGTGAATGACACCAGGCATCTGTTTACTGCTACGTGAATGACACCAGGCATCTGTTTACTGCTACGTGAATGACACCAGGCATCTGTTTACTGCTACGTGAATGACACCAGGCATCTGTTTACTGCTACTTCAATGACACCAGGCATCTGTTTACTGCTACGTGAATGACACCAGGCATCTGTTTACTGCTACTTGAATGACACCAGGCATCTGTTTACTGCTACGTGAATGACACCAGGCATCTGTTTACTGCTACTTGAATGACACCAGGGATCTGTTTACTGCTACGTGAATGACACCAGGCATCTGTTTACTGCTACGTGAATGACACCAGGCATCTGTTTACTGCTACTTGAATGACACCAGGCATCTGTTTACTGCTACGTGAATGACACCAGGCATCTGTTTACTGCTACGTGAATGACACCAGGCATCTGTTTACTGCTACTTGAATGACACCAGGCATCTGTTTACTGCTACGTGAATGACACCAGGCATCTGTTTACTGCTTCGTGAATAACACCAGGGATCTGTTTACTGCTACGTGAATGACACCAGGCATCTGTTTACTGCTACGTGAATGACACCAGGCATCTGTTTACTGCTACGTGAATGACACCAGGCATCTGGTTTCCAATTTTTTGACACCAAAGGGATCTGTTTACTGCCAATTTAATGACAACCCGGCATTTGTTTACTGCTACTGAATGACACCAGGCACTGTTTTGTTTCTTTAATGACACCAGGCAAATTGTTTACCCACAAAGAAAACCAGGGAAACTGGTTTTCGTTTCTTTTAATGACACCAGGCATCTGTTTACTTTTTTTCTGAAAG
>WNWK01025829.1:0-28110 GCA_009830355.1 Cherax destructor
GTAGTGTTTTAGCCTGTTCTGCTGTGTAGTAATGACAATTGTTGTTAGGTTCATGTAAGTCATTTAATAGAAGGTTGATTTCAGAATCAATGTTTGGAATCATAAGATTTAGTGTTATTCTATAATTAAACTTAAAATTAGAACAACACAAGTAGACCTAAGAATATGACAATGCAATAGGATTTCTTGGCACGTGAGTTAGGACGTTGAATATGTTTACAAAAATGAAAGAATGAGCTAAGGTAGTCAATTTACAGCTAATAAGAATCTAAAACTATAGCACCTGAGTTAGCACCTGAGTAAGTTAATTAATTAAACAAAAGTTTATATACGAGTGAGATTCTAAAAAGATTAAGAACAATGAATAATGCTAGACTTAAAGATATGATATCTGTTCAATTGATTTTTCTAGCTAATTGGATTAACAGACTTTTGAATAGAAGTCACAGAGGTTTAGGATATATCTTTACAGTGTAATTGATTTATTATTTAACTAGTTAATAGATCTACCTACATCTACCTACATCTACCTTCATTATCTCTGTCATATTTTTATTAATTGGGACGTCTTTATCATGCTGCTACATTATTTATGTTATACCTAATATTATTCTGGAATAAATATGATAGGTAGATAACTTATTGATAGTAATAATAAGTATTATTATACAATATTTTAGTGCGGTGAGCTCACACCTCCACACGCCATGGTGGTCCGTGAGTAACTGAGCTTAGAGAGACTGCTAGCCCGTCTCCTCATAGCACCGCCAACCATTCAATACTCTACGTATATAATATCAGTTTTTATTAATTTGTGCATCTTTATCATGCTTCTACGATATTTATGTTATACCTAATATTATTCTGGAATAAATGTGATAGGTAGATAACCTTTATTGAGAGTAATAGTATTATTTTACAATACTTTATAGTGCCATGAGCTAACATATCCTCACACCATGATGGTCCATGAGCAACTGAGACACTGCTCCACTTCTCGCTCTCAGCCCCGCCCACCCTTCAATACCTATATGTCAGTTTTTATTAATTTATGCATCTTTATCATGCTTCTACATTATTTATGTTATACCTAATATTATCTTGGAATAAATATGATAGGTAGATATTATTTATTGATAGCAATAGTATAATTATACAATAACAAATCTAGAAGCAGTGCTTTAACCCTTAAACTGTCCACACGTAGATCTACGTTCACTCGCGCACTTTTTTTTTAAATGAAGAGCGCATTTTTATAAACAGGATAGGCTAAAAAAAAAATTTTAGGGCCAGTACTTACCGAGATATAAGCCTGACAAGTTGATGCTGGATGCTCACCTGACGGCAACAACAAGTCCTGCCGCTTGCAGAAGTAATGCCGATATACTTTTTTTTTTAGTTTTTATTTTAATTTATACAATTTTTATGTTCTGGTAATTACAATTTATAATAGTTCTTGTGATTTCATAGCCAATCTTTGTTCTAACACTAATAATAGGTGCTGAAATAGTACTCAAATAGTCACAATGACACCAACAGGTGAACAATTTCACCTGCCATGGTCATTTACTATTGTCTATAAATATATACAAAGTATTTATAGGTCCCAGCAATGTTTTAGACATCCTGGAGTATATATGAAACTCCTTGAAGAATGGTGTTATGACAATTGTCAGATAACTACTGATGAGGCAGTGACATTGATGAATGAATGTGTGCAAGGAACCCTTGCTTTGTTTTCACTGTCTGTATCTGTCTATCTATCTATCTGTCTATCTATCTATCTGTCTATCTGTCTGTCTATCTATCTGTCTGTCTATCTATCTGTCTGTCTATCTATCTGTCTATCTATCTGTCTATATGTTTATTTATCTATCTGTCTATCTGTGTTTCTATCTATCTGTCTAGCTCGGCTTATCTGTCTTTGTTTGCCTGCCTATGTGTGCTTGGAGTATAATATGAAACTCCATGACTAATGGTGTTATGACAAGTGTCAGATAACACTGACAGCCCAATGACATTGATGAATGAATGTGCGCAGGGATCCCTCGCTTTGTTTTCACTGTATCTGTCTATCTATCTGTCCATCTGTCTATCTGTCTGTGTCTCTGTCTAGCTCTGCTTATCTGTCTTTCTGTCTGCCTGTGTGTGCCTGGAGTATATGAAACTCCTTGAAGAATGGTGTTATGACAAGTGTCAGATAACACTGACAGCCCAATGACATTGATGAATGGGAGCAGGGACCCCTTTCGTTGTTTCCACTGTCTATCTGTCTGTCTGTCTAGCTCTGCTTATCTGTCTTTCCGTCTCGTAAGCCAACAGGTATTATACGCGATGCAGAAGTGACAATGCGTATTACTTGCGAGTCATGCGTATTATGTCTTATATATACAAGCATTGTATAGGACTTTGAATGGAATTTTTGGGTTATCCTAGGTAATTTACACTATGTATAATAACTGTACTTATGTGTACATGTGAGAGAGAGAGAGAGAGAGAGAGAGAGAGATATTACAGATATATATAGATAGACAGATATAGACAGATACAGAGATATATATAGATAGACAGATATAGACAGATACAGAGATATATATAGATAGACAGATATAGACAGAGATATAGACAGATATAGACAGAGATATAGACAGATATAGACAGAGATATAGACAGATATAGACATAGACAGAGATATAGACAGAGATATAGACAGATATAGACATAGACAGAGATATAGACAGCCAAAGCCAGCCTGCCAAATATATAAGAACATAAAAAAGAACGAACACTGCAGAAGGCCTACTGGCCCATGCAAGGCAGGTCCATATCACCCCCCAGCTTAGACCAATGACCCACCTAGTCAGGTCACATCCTCTCAAGTTGTTGTAGGTTCGCCGGTATGTCCGGCCCGGGTCTTCTCCAAATGGTGACCCGGCCTGGTCCTCTCAAGGAAGGAGTGTTGCGCCCCTTGAACTGGGCCTCAATGTATATAATGTATATTTCAATTTTCTATAATTTTATATTGCGAATATTCTCGATTATAGCTAAATCGTTAATATTTTGCTTTATATTATTATTAGACTATTATTTATCATTTGTATTTATTTACTTTAGGTAGGATGTAATATTTTATGTTGTGCTCGAGAGTGTGTAGTAACTGCCTTGGTGTTGGCAAACGGCTGTTACGCTGCCGGCGTCTAGTTGCTGGGAGGAGGCAGTCTCTGGACACACCTGAGCTGGGTGGTTGGTCCTCCTTCCTCTCTCTCTCTGGCCTGCTGCCCTCGTCGAGTCCACACCTCACTCCATTTCTTCTTGTTTTCTCGACATTAGACTCTGTTGGGTAGAGTATGCATTCGTGGGTGAGGCGAAGCATACTTCTCAGAACTCTGTGTAACTCTGTTCACAGAGAATAGACTAGACAGTGATTTTTCGACGTTTTTCTGGGTTGTGTGTCACTTCGACACTCTTTGATAACTCAAGGTCTCAAGCTCTAGCTCTGGACCTACTTCGATAAGGCATCTGTGCACCGCCACAGTTTGGGATTGTTTATGCTGAACCTAGTTTCAGTAGGAAGGGAGTTTTATGACTGTTTTGGAGGATCTACTGATGGTCCCCAGTTAGGGTCGATTTTCTATCTCCTTGTTCCTGATGCTGTGTTGCTGTTGCCTGTTATAGTGCTGTTCTGCGAAGTGGTCATTTTACTAGACAATCAAGCTGTTCTGGTTGTCGATTTGTTAGTACAGCTAGCTTATGAGAAGTTGTTCTGTCGTACACTGGTTGAGTCGAGTCATAGTTACCGGGAGCACACTCATACACACTATTATTATTTGTATATATTATTGTTATTACTGACATTGTACCTGATGGTACTTCTGAGTCATTTATATATATGTGCCCTCAGCACAGACTTGTTGTATATGAGAGCAGTGTAGGAGCTACCCTCCTAATTATCCTAATTGATATCTTAATTAATATCTTTATATTTGATTTACTTTGCTACCCTAGATTTTCTCACTTTGTTAATAAATCTTTTAAATCATTTACTTTGGTTAGTACCCTATCAGTTGCAATCCCCTTAATCTATATAACATGTCGGATAACTGAACCAGGATACTGACTTTGTTGCAAAAGCCCAGTAACAGGTTGGATGCTAGAAGGGCTTTCCTTTCTAGTGTTCACTGGAGATATCTATTGTTAATAGATATCGTGTCGTTTTGTAACAAGGAGCACAGCATCAGACCTAGTAGCACAAGCTAGTCAGGTCCAACTCACACCCACCCACAGCCACTCATGTATTTATCGAACCTATTTTTACTTTCCTCTTATAAGGGGAGTGTCAATGCGACATGACATCAGTGAATCCATGGTGTTTGCCACATTATTTGCATCAGGTGGCACTCAATTGAACTAGTGCTCCCACAAGGTACTAAGTGGTCCCAGATTTTTTTAATACTGCGCACACTGAGGGCGCAGACCCATTCTCTCATGTCTAGGCGACTCAGGCCTATTGCACTAAATTTGAAGGAATGAAAAATAAAACGTTGATCTACGTTTGGAGCAGTACGCGTACAAACGTATATCTATGTTTGGACAGTTTAAGGGTTAAAACTGGGTCTAGACCAGCTGATGATGCCTTACCGTCAGCTGTATAATGTACTGCAGGGTAAAAGAGCCCAGAGATCTATTACAGCATTTATGCACACTCCAATACAACCATCAACTTTAGTACCAGAACCTCTACCATCCACTTCTGCTGACAACCAACAACCATCCACCTCATCCCAGTAGGGCCACACCATCCATATCCACTCTCTTCACAACCATCCACAAACATCATTACCCACAATTTAAGGTAAGAAATACTATTTCTATTGCATTTGTAGTCTTAAGCAGTAATATATCACGACAATGAACTACAATTACATATTCACCTTCAATTTTTGCAAGATCTGTTGGTCTAAAAAAACTTGTTTGGGTTTTTGGGGACCTCCAGGAACGTAACCCTATTTTTCCCATAAGTTATTTTAATTATCTAACACGAAATTATCTAACACGACGTTTTCAGGAATGTAACTACCGTGCTAAATGACGATCTACTGTATCAGAAATAAAAGGGTGTTGCACATGGGTTATTATCTAGGTTTTTTATATTTCCTGGACCACTTGTGGCCACATCCATTTCAAAGCCACTAAACTCTGGGTCAACATCACTTTCCTCTTAAAACGGGAGTGTTAACCTTTTGACCGTCGCAAGCCCTATTCTGAAACTGTCATTCTATGTCGCAAAATATTTGGAAAAAAAAAATTCTTACCAAAATGTTAGAATTATTTTGCTGAGTGTTTAAAACTTAAAAATTTTTTTTTGCAATCAGTACTTACCGAGATATAGAGGCACAACGTTGGCAGAAAATGAGCCTCGTATTGCAACAGTGGCGAATGTCGCTCACCCGGTACACTTATATTTATACTCCCATTTGAAGGTTTCTTGTATTTTCCAATATTTTTTTTTTTCCAAGTAACTTATGTGGCCTGTGAGACCAAAGTAAGGCACAATGTATATACAGTGGACACTTGCTATTCGAACGGCTCGGCAATAGAACATATCCTAAATAGAACAAGAAAATCGATATCGACATGCGAACAAAATATCGCGATTCGAACAAGTGCGTCCGTGACCTGTATGCCCAGGCGCGCTTGGGTGCCTGAGCGCGCAGGCGTGGAGAGC
Source organism: Cherax destructor (assembly GCA_009830355.1). Taxonomy (NCBI): domain Eukaryota; kingdom Metazoa; phylum Arthropoda; class Malacostraca; order Decapoda; family Parastacidae; genus Cherax; species Cherax destructor. The sequence continues at coordinate 5,726 of WNWK01025829.1, forward strand.
CAGTCCCATGTTGTTTACGCTTGAGAGAACAATACCCTGCATGCTCATCCAGACATTTCACACTTAATTATAATTGTTTAGAGTTTGTTCATTAAGTGCAACTGTGAAATAAGCTACCATGGGTCCCAAGAAAGTTCCTAGTGGTACCCCTGGGATGAAGAGAGTGAGAAACACCATAAACACGAAGAAAGAAATAATAATAATAAAAAAATACAAGAGTAATGTGTGAACTTGCCAGGATATATGGCAAAAACAGGTCAACTATCGCTTCAATCCTGCTTAAGAAGGAACAAATCAAGGAAGCTGATGTTGCAAAAGGTGTTACTGTGCGAGCCAAAAATAGACCACAAATAATCGAAGAGATTGAGAAGTTCTTTCTGGTGTGGATCAAGGATAAAGATAGTGTGTCAGAGTCAATCATTTGTGAAAAGGCAAGGAAGTTGCATGCCAATCTTGCAAAGAAAATGCCTGCAACCAGTGTTGAGTGTAGTGGTAGTGAATTTAAAGCCAGCAAAGGCTGGTTTGAGAGATTTAAGAAGCGTAGTGATATACATAATATGGTAAGGCATGGTGAGGCTGCCAGTTCAGACAAACGTGCAGCTGAAAAATTCATAAATGAGTTTCAGGACTACATAAAGAATGAAAAATTGAAACCTGAGTAAGTGTTTAATTGTGACGAAACAGGCATGTTTTGGAAGAAAATGCCCAACAGGACCTACATTACTCAGGAGGAAAAGGCACTGCCAGGACACAAGCCTATGGAAGACAGGCTAACTCTCATGTTGTGTAGTAATGCTACTGGGGATTTTAAATTGAAGCCTTTACTGGTGTATCACTCAGAAAATCCCAGAGTGTTCAAGAAACACAATGTTGTGAAGAGTAGATTGTGTGTCTTGTGGAGAGCTAGTCAGAATGCATAGGTCACAAAGCAACTTTTCAGTGAGTGGATCCATGAAGTATTTGGCCCCAGTGTGAAAAAATACCTACAGGAAAAGGGTTTGGACCCCAAATGCCTCCTGTTACTGGACAATGCTCCTTCACATCCTCAAAACATGGAAGACCTACTGTGTGAAGACTTCAGATTTATAAAAGTGAAGTTCTTGCCTCCTAACACCACTCCTCTCCTCCAGCACATGGACCAGCAGGTCATCTGTAACTTCAAAAAACTACACAAAAGCATTGCTTGAAAAGTGCTTTGAAGTGACCTCGGACACTCAATTGACCCTTAGAGAGTTCTGGAAGAATCACTTCAATATCTACAACTGCATAGGCCTTATAGGTAAGGCTTGGGAGGGAGTGACTTCCAGGACTTTGAACTCTGCTTGGAGATAATTGTGGCCAGGTTGTGTCCAATAGAGGGATTTTGAAGGGTTTGAGGCTGACCCTGACGACCCTGAGCCTGTTGTGGAAGGTATTGTGGCATTGAGCAAGTCCCTGGGTTTGGAGGTGAGCGGCAAGGATGTGGAAGAGTTGGTGGAGGACCACAGGGTGGAGCTAACAACTGAAGAGCTGCAATAGCTGGAACTGGAAGAGCATAAGACCAGATTTGAGGCTATTGATTTACGGGAGGAGGAGGAGGAGGAAGTGGGAGTTAAGGAGGTGCCTTCTTCAGAGATTAAGGAGATTTGTGCAATGTGGAATAGGGTCCAGGCATTTGTTGAAAAATACCACCCTGACCAAGCTCAAACAAGCCATAACAGCAGCATGTTCAGTGACCAAACAATGTCCTACTTCAGGCAAATGTTAAAGAGGCGCCAGAAACAGAGAACTGTGGACAATTATTTTGTTAAAGTGTCCAGTGAATTTCAAGCTGGTCCTAGTGGGGGGATTAAAAGACCAAAAAAAGAAGAAACCCCAGATTGGGCTTTGATACCTGAAGTACTTTTGGAGGGGGATTCCCCTTCCAAACACTAACCCCTCCCTCCCTCACTCCTCCTCCCTAACTTCCATATTCCATCAACAATCTTCAATAAAGGTAAGTAAAATTTTTATTAACACATCGGCCGATTCCCACCAAGGCAGGGTGGCCCGAAAAAGAAAAACTTTCATCATCATTCACTCCATCACTGTCTTGCAAGAGGGGTGCTTTATACTACAGTTATAAAACTGCAACATTAACACCCCTCCTTCAGAGTGCAGACACTGTACTTCCCATCTCCAGGACTCAAGTCCGGCCTGCCGGTTTCCCTGAATCCCTTCATAAATGTTACTTTGCTCACACTCCAACAGCACGTCAAGTATTAAAAACCATTTGTCTCCATTCACTCCTATCAAATACGCTCACACATGCTTGCTGGAAGTCCAAGCCCCTCGCACACAAAACTTCCTTTACCCCCTCCCTCCAACCTTTCCTAGGCCGATCCCTACCCCGCCTTCCCTCCACTACAGATTTATACACTCTCGAAGTTATTCTGTCTCGTTCCATTCTCTCTACATGTCCGAACCACCTCAACAACCCCTCCTCAGCTCTCTGGATAATAGTTTTGGTAATCCCGCACCTCCTCCTAATTTCCAAACTCCGAATTCTCTGCATTATATTCACACCACACATTGACCTCAGACATGACATCTCCACTGCCTCCAGCCTTCTCCTCGTTGCAACATTCATCACCCATGCTTCACACCCATATAAAAGTGTTGGTATAACTATACTCTCATACATTCCCTTCTTTACTTCCATGGACAAAGTTGTTTGTCTCCACAGACTCCGAAGTGCTCCACTCACCCTTTTTCCCCCATCAATTCTATGATTCACCTCATCCTTCATAGACCCATCTGCTGACATGTCCACTCCCAAATATCTGAATACATTCACCTCCTCCATACTCTCTCCCTCCAATCTGATATCCAATCTTTCGTCACCTAATCTTTTTGTTATCCTCATCACCTTACTCTTTCCTATATTCACTTTCAATTTTCTTCTTTTACACACCCTACCAAATTCATCCACCAACCTCTGCAACTTCTCTTCAGAATCTCCCAAAAGCACAGTGTCATCAGCAAAAAGCAACTGTGACAACTCCCACTTTGTATTTAATTCTTTATCTTTTAACCCCACACCTCTTGCCAAGACCCTTGCATTCACTTCTCTTACAACCCCATCTATAAATATATTGAACAACTACGGTGACATCACACATCCTTGTCTAAGGCCCACTTTTACTGGGAAATAGTCCCCTTCCCTCCTACACACTCTAACTTGAGCCTCACTATCCTCATAAAAACTCTTCACTCCTTTCAGTAACCTACCTCCTATTCCATACACCTGCAACATCTGCCACATTGCCCCTCTATCCACCCTATCATACGCCTTTTGCAAATTCATAAATGCCACAAAAACCTCTTTACCCTTATCCAAATACTGTTCACCTATATGTTTCACTGTAAACACTTGGTCTACACACCCCCTACCTTTCCTAAAGCCCCTTTGTTCATCTGCTATCCTGCTTTCTGTCTTACTCTTAATTCTTTCAATAATAACTCTACCATACACTTTACCAGGTACACTCAACAGACTTATTTCCCTATAATTTTTGCACTCTCTTTTGTCCCCTTTGCCTTTATACAAAGGAACAATACACACTCTCTGCCAATCCCTAGGTACCTTACCCTCTTCCATACATTTATTAAATAATAGCACTAACCACTCCAAAACTATATCCCCACCTGTTTTTAACATTTCTATCTTTATCCCATCAATCCCAGCTGCCTTACCCCCTTTCATTCTACCCACTGCCTCACGAACTTCCCCCACACTCACAACTGGCTCTTCCACACTCCTACAAGATGTTATTCCTCCTTGCCCTATACACGAAATCACAGCTTCCCTGTCTTCATCAACATTTAATAACTCATCAAAATATTCCCTCCATCTTCCCGATACCTCTAACTCTCCATTTAATAACTCTCCTCTCCTATTTTTAACTGTCAAATCCATTTGTTCCCTAGGCTTCCTCAACTTATTAATCTCACTCCAAAACTTTTTTCTTATTTTCAACAAAATTTGTTGATAACATCTCACCCACTCTCTCATTTGCTCTCTTTTTACATTGCTTCACCACTCTCTTAACCTCTCTTTTTTTCTCCATATACTCTTCCCTCCTTGCATCACTTCTACTTTGTAAAAACCTCTCATATGCTAACTTTTTCTCCCTTACTACTCTCTTTATATCATCATTCCACCAATCGCTCTTCTTCCCTCCCGCACCCACTCGCCTGTAACCACATACTTCTGCTGAACACTCTAACACTACATTTTTAAATCTACCCCATACATCTTTGACCCCATTGCCTACACTCTCACTAGCCTATCTATCCTCCAATAGTTGTTTATATCTTTCCCTAACTGCCTCCTCTTTTAGTTTATAAACCTTCACCTCTCTCTTACTTACTGCTTCTATTTTCCTTGTATCCCATCTACCTTTTACTCCCACTGTAGCTATAACTAAAAAGTGATCTGATATATCTGTGGCCCCTCAATAAACATGTACATCCTGAAGTCTACTCAACAGTCTTTTATCTACCAATACATAGTCCAACAAACTACTGTCATTACGCCCTACATCATATCTTGTATACTTATTTATCCTCTTTTTCTTAAAATATGTATTACCTATAACTAAACCCCTTTCTATACAAAGTTCAATCAAAGGGCTCCCATTATCATTTACACCTGGCACCCCAAACTTACCTACCACACCCTCTCTACAAGTTTCTCCTACTTTAGCATTTAGGTCCCCTACTACAATTACTCTCTCACTTGGTTCAAAAGTTCCTATACATTCGCTTAACATCTCCCAAAATCTCTCTCTCTCCTCTATACTCCTCTCTTCTCCAGGTGCATACACGCTTATTATGACCCACTTTTCGCATCCGACCCTTATTTTAATCCACATAATCCTTGAATTTACACATTTATATTCCCTCTTCTCCTTCCATAACTGATCCTTCAACATTATTGCTACCCCTTCCTTAGCTCTAACTCTCTCAGATACTCCTGACTTAATCCCATTTATTTCTCCCCACTGAAACTCACCTACCCCCTTCAGCTTTGTTTCGCTTAGGGCCAGGATATCCAACTTCTTTTCATTCATAACATCAGCAATCATCTCTTTCTTATCATCCGCACTACATCCACGCAGTAAGTAAAAATACATGCATTTATTTACTAATACTTTTAGTAGTATGTAATTCTTTTGTATGTAGAAATATAATTAATTTCATTAAAATATATTATTTTTTAATATTTTTGGGTTTCTGGAACGGATTAATTGTATTTCCATTATTTCTTATGGGAAATATTAAATCGACTTTCGAACATTTTGTGTTAAGAACAAGCTCCTGGAACGGATTATGTTCGAATAGCGAGGGTCCACTGTATATACACTCGTATGCAACACAATAACCGCACAAAGATTACTATCATTATATTATTTATTAAACTTGTTTACACAAACCAACAATACAAAAAATTTTTTATTACTATTGTTCTATAATATATATACACATATATAATGACTGGACACTTTCCTACAACTGCTATTAGCATTGGGAAGCTTGTAGTGGTGTGTGTGTGTGTGTGTGTGTGTGTGTGTGTACTCACCTAATTGTGGTTGCAGGGGTCGAGACTCAGCTCCTGGCCCCGCCTCTTCGCTGTCCGCTACTGGGTCTCTGCTCTCCCTGCTCCATGAGCTTTATCATACCTCGTCTTAAAACTATGTATGGTTCCTGCCTCCACTATATCTTTCTCTAGACTATTCCACTTCCTGACTACTCTGTGGCTGAAGAAATGCTTCCTAACATCCCTTTGACTCATCTGAGTCTTCAGCTTCCAGTTGTGTCCCCTTGTTTCTGTGTTCCCTCTCTGGAACATCCTGTCCCTGTCTACCTTGTTGATTCCCCGCAGTATTTTGTATGTCGTTATCATGTCTCCTCTGACCCTTCTTTCCTCCAGTGTTGTTAGTCCTATTTCCCTCAACCTTTCTTCATAGGACAGACCCTGAGTTGTGGAACTAGCCTTGTCGCAAACCTTGCACTTTCTCTAGTTTCTTTACATGCTTGACCAGGTGTGGGTTCCAGACTGGTGCTGCATATTCTAGTATGGGCCTGACGTACACGGTGTACAGTGTCTTGAACGATTCCTTGTTTAGGTAACGGAACGCTAATCTTAGGTTTGCCAGTCGCCCATATGCTGCCGCAGTTATCTGGTTGATGTGTGCCTCCGGAGACGTACTTGGCGTTATACTCACCCCAAGGTCTTTCTCCTTTGCCGAAGTTTGTAGCCCTTGTCCACCTAGCCTGTACTCTGTCAGCGGTCTTCTTTGTCCTTCTCCGATCTTCATGACTTTGCATTTGGTGGGATTGAATTCGAGAAGCCAGTTGCTAGACCAGATGTCAAGCTTGTCCAGGTCTGTTTGAAGTCCTGCTTGGTCCTCTTCCGATGTGATTCTCCTCATTAATTTCACATCATCTGCGAACAGAGACACTTCTGAGTCTATCCCATCCGTCATGTCATTTACATATACAGTGGTACCTCGAGTTACGATATTTTTTCGTTCGAGAATGCTGTTCAAGTGCCATTACCAAACGAATTTATCCCCATAAGGAATAATGTAAAATAGACTAGTCCTTTCACACCCCCAAAAATATACTTACAAAAGCATTTAAAAAAATAAACTTACATAAAAGGGCGATTTTGGGGACCATCGTAACTCGAGGTACCACTGTACCAAGAATAACACTGGTCCTAGGACTGACCCCTGCGGTACGTCGCTCGTCACAGGCGCCCACTGTGATACCTCATCACGCACCATGACCCGTTGTTGCCTCCCTGTGAGGTATTCCCTGACCCATTCCAGTGCCCTTCCTGTTATACATGCTTGTTCTTCCAACTTCTTTACTAATCTCATGTGAGGAACTGTGTCGAAGGCCTTCCTGCAGTCCAGGAAAATGCAATCAACCCACCCTTCTCTCTCTTGCCTTACCTCTGTTACTTTATCATAGAACTCTAGGAGGTTTGTTACACAGGATTTGCCTTCCCGGAATCCGTGCTGTCTGGTGTTTATTATCCTGTTCAGCTCGAGGTGCTCCACCATTCTTTTCCTGATGATTTTCTCCAGGACTTTGCACACTATACATGTAAGTGACACCGGTCTATAGTTTAGTGCCTCTTTTCTGTCTCCTTTTTTAAAGATGGGGACTACATTGGCCTTCTTCCATACCTCAGGTATCTGCCCATTTTCAAGGGATGTGTTGAATATTATGGTAAGTGGCACACTCAGTACCTCAGCTCCTTCCCGAAGAACCCACGGGGAGATATTGTGTGTGTGTGTGTGTGTGTGTGTACACTCACCTAATTGTGGTTGCAGGGGTCGAGACTCAACTCCTGGCCCCGCCTCTTCGCTGTCTGCTACTGGGTCTCTGCTCTCCCTGCTCCATGAGCTTTATCATACCTTGTCTTAAAACTATGTATGGTTCCTGCCTCCACTATATCTTTCTCTAGACTATTCCACTTCCTGACTACTCTGTGGCTGAAGAAATGCTTCCTGACATCCCTTTGACTCATCTGAGTCCTCAGCTTCCAGTTGTGTCCCCTCTCTGAAACATCCTGTCACTGTCTACCTTGTCAATTCCCCGCAGTATTTTGTATGTCGTTATCATGTCTCCTCTGACCCTTCTTTCCTCCAGTGTTGTTAGTCCTATTTCCCTCAATCTTTCTTCATAAGACAGACCCCTGAGTTGTGGAACTAACCTTGTCGCAAACCTTTGCACTTTCTCTAGTTTCTTTACGTGCTTGACCAGGTGTGGGTTCCAGACTGGTGCTGCATATTCTAGTATGGGCCTGACGTACACGGTATACAGTGTCTTGAACGATTCCTTGTTAAGGTAACGGAACGCTAATCTTAGGTTTGCCAGTCGCCCATATGCTGCCGCAGTTATCTGGTTGATGTGTGCCTCCGGAGACGTGCTTGGCGTTATACTCACTCCAAGGTCTTTCTCCTTTGCCGAGGTTTGTAGCCTTTGTCCGCCTAGCTTGTACTCTGTCAGCGGTCTTCTTTGCCCTTCTCCGATCCTCATGACTTTGCATTTGGAGGGATTGAATTCAAGAAGCCAATTGCTAGACCAGATGTCGAGCTTGTCCAGGTCTGTTTGCAGCCCTGCCTGGTCCTCTTCCGATGTGATTCTCCTCATTATTTTCACATCATCCGCGAATAGAGACACTTCTGAGTCTATCCCGTCCGTCATGTCATTTACATATACCAGGAATAACACTGGTCCTAGGACTGACCCCTGCGGTACACCGCTCGTCACAGGCGCCCACTGTGATACCTCACCACGCACCATGACCCGTTGTTGCCTCCCTTTGAGGTATTCCCTGATCCATTCCAGTGCTCTTCCTGTTATACCTGCTTGTTCTTCCAACTTCTTTACTAATCTCATGTGAGGAACTGTGTCAAAGGCCTTCCTGCAGTCCAGGAAAATGCAATCAACCCACCTTTCTCTCTCTCCTGCCTTACCTCTGTTACTTTATCATAGAACTCTAGGAGATTTGTTACACAGGATTTGCCTTCCCGGAATCCGTGCTGTCTGGTGTTTATTATCCTGTTCAGCTCAAGGTGTTCCACCATTCTTTTCCTGATGATTTTCTCCAGGACTTTGCACACTATACATGTAAGTGACACTGGTCTATAGTTTAGTGCCTCTTTTCTGTCTCCTTTTTTAAAAATGGGGACTACGTTGGCCTTCTTCCATACCTGAGGTAGCTGCCCAGTTTCAAGGGATGTGTTGAATATTATGGTAAGTGGCACACTCAGTACCTCAGCTCCTTCCCGAAGAACCCACGGGGAGATATTGTAAGGACCCATCGCCTTTGAGGTATCGAGGTCACTGAGTAACTGCTTCACTTCCTCCTCAGTTGTGTGTATGCCCTCTAGCACTTGGTACATCCCTTGTTGGTGACAAACCACGTCCTGTCTACCCAGCTGCCTTCCTTCCTCCATTGTGAATACTTCCTTAAACCTCAAGTTGAGCTGCTCACATACCTCTTGATCATTACTTGTGAGTTCCCCATCTTCTCTCCTCAGCCTTATCACCTGGTCCTTGACTGTTGTCTTCCTTCTGATGTGACTGTACATCAGTTTCGGGTCGGACTTAACTTTCGATGCTATGTCATTTTCGTACTGTTTCTGGGCCTCCCTCCGTACTTGTGCATACTCGTTTCTAGCTCTTCTACTAATCTCTTTGTTTACTTGGGTTCTTTGCCTTCTGTACCGTTTCCATTCTCTGATACTCTGAGTCTTTGCCTCCCTGCACCTTTGGGTAAACCAGGGGCTCTTTCTGGCCTTCCCATTTAATCCTTTGCCTCTGGGTATAAACCGTTCCTCTGCCTCCTTGCACTTTGCCCCTACGTATTCCATCATTTCATTTATTGTCAGTCCTTCCATTTCCCTTTCCCACTGAACGTCCTGCATGAAAATCCTCATGCCCATGTAGTTTCCTCTTTTAAAGTCTGGTTTGTCTCTATCGGTACTGTTTTCCCTCTCCACCTGTAGCTGTACAATGTACTCAAAGCTAAGCACCATATGGTCACTGGCTCCCAGGGGGCTCTCGTGCGTTATGTTTTCAATATCTGAGCTGTTCAGGGTGAATACAAGGTCCAGTCTTGCTGGTTCATCTTCTCCTCTCTCTCTGGTCGTGTCCCTGACATGTTGGTGCATCAGGTTTTCCAGTACCACGTCCATCATCTTGGCTCTCCAAGTTTCTGGACCCCTACGTGGTTCATGGTTCTCCCAGTCGATCTCCCTGTGGTTGAAATCTCCCATGACCAGTAGCTTCGCTCTGCTCATGTGTGCTTTTCTTGCCACCTCCGCCAGGGTGTCCACCATCGCTCTGTTGTTCTCATCGTATTCTTCTCCTGGCCTCCTGCAGTTCTGTGGTGGGTTATATATCACTGCAATGACTATCTTATGCTCCCCAGACTGGATGGTACCTACTATGAAGTCCCGTTCTCTACCTACCTCCACTCCTACCATTTCCTTGAATCTCCAACGGTGCCTTACAAGCAGTGCGACCCCTCCTCCCCCCCCCTGCTCCTCCTATCTTTCCTCAGGATCTGATATCCCTGTGGGAAGATTGCATCTGTTACTGTCTCATTTAGTTTAGTTTCTGTGACCGCTATGATGTCTGGGGATGCCTCATCTATTCTTTCATTCCACTCTTCATACTTATTCGTAATTCCATCCGCTTTTGTGTACCAAACCTTCAACCTTGTTTCCAATACTGTGGCCCTGGGGAGATTTTGGTGGGTTGGGGGTGTGGGCAGGGTGCCCGCAGGGGGTTGCAGCATGGGTGGGGGTGATTGTATGGTTGGGGTATGGGCAGGTGGGGTGGAGTTTGAGGTGGGGGTGGGGGTAACTGTGACGGTGGGTTATCATTTGCTAGGGTGGGGACAGGAGGCCTGATAAGTGGGTGTGGTGCTAGAGTATATGGTTGTCGTGGGTTGTTTGTGATTTGAGGCCCGCTGAGGGTACTTCCAGTGTGTGTGTTTGTCCTGCTTGGTCTTGGTGTCCTCCGTATCTCGCTGTCTCCCCTCCCTCCTCTCTTCTCCTTATCTTTTCCCTCCGGGCCTCCCTTTCTTCCTGCGTTCTGTCTCGATCTAGGTATACATTCCGGTACCCCTGGTTCGTCCTCAGCTGAGCTTTCTCTTGCAGGATCATGGTGCGGGCTTATTCTGCCTTGAATATTACCTTGAGGGGTCGATTTCTTCCCTTTGTGTACCACCCGATTCTCCGAAAATTTGTCACTTGGGATGAGTCTCCCCCTATTGCTATCATGATACCATCGATCTTTTCTTTCTCCTCCTGTTTCCTTCTGTCATGGGTGTCCCCTTCGACTTCCTTCAGGCCATAGATAAAGATCGACTTCTCCCTTTCCTCCTCCCACTGTGTCTCCCATTGCCTTGTCAAAGGTGCATTAGCCTCTCCCGGTGCTGTCATGGATGTATTCCCCGTGTTCCTTTGTGTGTCCGGTCTGCTCATACGTCCCTGTCCGCTGCAGTGTGTTGTTGGGGTCTCCGTGTTTAGCGTGTCTGCTGCTTTGTCTACCCTCTCATATGTTGTTTCTGTGCTCCCATTCGTTGTTCCTGTGGTGCTCTTCTTGACCCTGGCTGCTTCTTCTATATCCCCCAAGTGTGTTGTTATCCTGCTCGTCTTGCTTCGGGCCCCATGTGTGACTGCCAGTGCCTGTGCATACATGAGTTCTCCTCCTTTCTCCTCCTTTCCTTTGGCTGTGCCTGGTGCACAAGCTCCAAGCGTCGTTACCTGCCAGGTACTATTGTCTCTATTCTGTGTCAGTCCCTGCAGCTTCTCTTCTAGGGTCTGGATCTTGGCCGCTTCTGCTTTTTTGGCTTCATTCCAGCTATTTTTCCTTCCTCAGCTATCCTAGGCACCCAGAACAAGATGCACAGAAGACACAAGGTGTGGAAAACGAGATGGGCGCTGCAGAAATAACATCATCAGCAGGTGCTTGCTGTCAACATCCTGGGGTCAGGGTGGGCTCTTCCACATGACTAGCTTCTTTCACCACCCCTTTCCTTCCTTCAACCCTTCCCTTTAGTTCCTTCCTTCCATTCTAGCTTCCTTTTCCTTCCTACTTTTTCCTTCCTTCCTTCCTTCCTTTCTTTATTCCTTCCTCTCATCTCTTCTTTCCTTCCTTCCTTCCTCTCATCTCTTCTTTCCTTCCTTCCTTCCTCTCATTTCTTCCTTCCTCTCATCTCTTCCTTCCTTACTTTCTTCCTTCATTCCTTCCTTCTTTCTGGTATCCTGGGCATTGCTTTCGGTCACAAACTCCTCAAAACCATGAAATTCATCTTCAGAGACACTTCCATCTGTGTTAGAGCTATCACTTGGGAAGAGAAGACTCCCAAATTCTCCTGGGAGTTAGATATTTCTTACCGGTAGGCATGCTGAACATTGACTACTGAAATGGTATTCCCACAATTCACCACTGGCTCCCCGATTTTTTTATACTGCGCACACTGACCATGGAGACCCATTCTATCACATGTGGGCCTACCAGCTGTCTCCCACTTGATTTGAGGCCGCTAGAATTTATGCGTATTAATACCTCGGAAACATTGGCTCGTATGACGTACAGTGGTACCCCGACTTACGATATTTTTTCATTCAAGAATGCTGTTCAAGTGCCATTACCAAACGAATTTATCCCCATAAGGAATGATGTAAAATAGACTAGTCCTTTTAGACCCCCAAAATTACACTTACAAAAGCATTTAAAAAAATAAACTTACATAAAAGGGTGAGTTTGGGGACCATCGTAAGTCGGGGTACCACTGTACAGTGGACCCCCGAGTTTCATAAAAACTTCACTCCTGAAGTCTGCTCAAGTGCCATTACCGAACGAATTTACTCCCTTAAGGAAAAATTTCACGTAGGTTAGTCTATTTCAGACCCCCAAAAATACACTTCCACAAGAACTTACAAAATTATACTTACATAATTGCACGATTTCCGGGGTATTCGTTAACCGAGGGTCCACTGTATATATATGACCAAAACAGTCAAAGGGTTAATATGACATGACTATCAGTGAATCCCTGGTGTTTGCCATGCTATTTGCTCTAGCTGGCACTCAATTGAACTGGTGCTTCCACAAGGTACAGTCATACCTCAGTTAACGATGTTGTCGGATAACGATAATTTCGGTTAACGATATTTTTGACGTAAAAAAATGATTGCGGTTAACGATGTTTGCTTCGGTTAACGACATTCGTACCGGACGTGTCCGTGTGGCGCCCAGCTGAGCGCGCACTCCAGGGAGCGTCAGTGTGCTATTGTTTACAAGCGAGAGCGACCACCACCCACTCCACCCACGCATTTATACCAGTATATTGTCATTATTCCACTGTTTTTAGTGCTTGCAACTGCTAAATAAGCTACCATGGGTCCAAAGAAAGCTCCTAGTGCCAGCCCTGTGATAAAGAGTGTAGCATTCATGCAGGGAGTGTAGCATTCATGCAGGGAGTGTAGCATTCATGCAGGGAGTGTAGCATTTATGCAGGGAGTGTAGCATTTATGCAGGGAGTGTAGCATTTATGCAGGGAGTGTAGCAGGCATGCAGGAAGTGTAGCAGGCATGCAGGGAGTATAGCAGGCATGCAGGGAGTGTAGCAGGCATGCAGGGAGTGTAGCAGGCATGCAGGGAGTGTAGCAGGCATGCAGGAGTTAGCAGGCATGCAGGAGTGTAGCAGGCATGCAGGGAGTGTAGCAGGCATGCAGGAGTGCACAGGCATGCAGGGAGTAGCAGGCATGCAGGGAGTGTAGCAGGCATGCAGGGAGTGAGCAGGCATGCAGGGAGTGTAGCAGTCATGCAGGGAGTGTAGCAGGCATGCAGGGAGTGTAGCAGGCATGCAGGGAGTGTAGCAGGCATGCAGGGAGTGTAGCAGGCATGCAGGGAGTGTAGCAGGCATGCAGGGAGTGTAGCAGGCATGCAGGGAGTGTAGCAGGCATGCAGGGAGTGTAGCAGGCATGCAGGGAGTGTAGCAGGCATGCAGGGAGTGTAGCAGGCATGCAGGGAGTGTAGCAGGCATGCAGGGAGTGTAGCAGGCATGCAGGGTGTAGCAGGCATGCAGGGAGTGTAGCAGGCATGCAGGGAGTGTAGCAGGCATGCAGGGAGTGTAGCATTCATGCAGGGAGTGTAGATCATGCAGGGAGTGTAGCATTTATGCAGGGAGTGTAGCATTTATGCAGGGAGTGTAGCATTGATGCAGGGAGTGTAGCATTTATGCAGGGAGTGTAGCATTTATGCAGGGAGTGTAGCATTTATGCAGGGAGTGTAGCATTCATGCAGGGAGTGTAGCAGGCATGCAGGGAGTGTAGAGCATGCAGGAGTTAGCAGGATGCAGGGAGTGTAGCAGGCATGCAGGGAGGTAGCAGGCATGCAGGGAGTGTAGCAGGCATGCAGGGAGTGGCAGGCATGCGGGAGTTAGCAGGCATGCAGGGAGTGTAGCAGCATCAGGGAGTGTACCATTCATGCAGGGAGTGTGGCATTAAAGAATAAGGCCAGTAACCCCAGAAAAGAACTTCCCACCTGCAGTGTTAATGGAAGGGAGTCCCCTTCCAAACACTAGCATACTATACTCCATCCTTTCCCTCCTCCCATCCTCCACACATCAACAACTCTTCAATAAATGTAAGTGACATGTTATTGTACTATATTTACATGTGTATTTATTTATTGTTCATTAAATTGTGTGTTATTTAATGTCAAAAAGTTCTAAAAAATATTTTATTTTACTACTTTTGAAAGCCTTTGGACGGATTAATTTTATTTCCATTATTTCTTATGGGGAAAATTGATTCGGTTAACGATTGTTTCAGTTAAAGATATGCCCTCTCTGACGGATTAATATCGTTAACCGAGGTATGACTGTACTAAGTGGTCCCAGATTTTTTTAATACTGTGCACACCGAGTGTTAAGACCCATTCTATACTAACCAGGCATCTCAGGCCAATCGTGCTAAATTTGGAGGCAGGAAAAATAAAATGTAGATCTAAGTTTGGAGCACTAGCGGTACAAACGTAGATCTATGTTTGGACAGTTTAAGGGTTAAGTATAAAGGGCAATATTCTGTGTAATCAGACCAAAAATAATTTTTTAGGGTCAGTGCTTACCAAAATATAAGGTTGTAAAGTTGGCGCTGGATGCTCACCTGATGGCAACATGGATGGAGTCCTGCCAGTTGCAAAAATATTGCCGATATACCCTTTTTTTAGTTTTTTTAATTTACATTATTTTTATGTTCTGATAATTAAAATTTGTAGTAGTTCTTGTGATTTTATAGCCAATCTTTGTTTTGACACTAATATTAGGTACTGAAATAGTAATCAAACAGTCACAAGCACAGTGACAGGTGAACAAGTTCATCTGTCTTGGTCACATGCTATTGTCTAGAAACATATATAAATTATTTATATGTCCCAGCAATGTTTTTAGAAGTACAGTACTACCCCAAATTCGTGGGGGTTACGTTCCAAGACATCCCACGAATTTAGGAAAACCTCGAATTATAAACGTTAAAAAAAATGCCTATTTTTATAGTTTAAACCCTAAATATGCCCTCAAAACACTTTAATTTCAAACTCAGCTTCATACATCACCCTTCAAAAAAAAAAAGAATTCAAAGATAAACCTGTATACAGTACTGTACTGCTTTGTCTCCCACAGTGTTAGAATATAAAATACAGATGTTACCCCCATATGTACTGTAATTCATGCAAACCCGTTTTCTTTGGTATATGTCCGGTAAATATATGGTAATAATTTGATTTTGTGTTCTCTCTACAACACTAAAAAAAATTATAGTATTATATTTTATATGGAAATTTCGCTGAATTTGTAAATATTTATGTTACAAATTTATTAAATTATATTTTTCTTAATTGCATATAAAATTATATATTGCCACAAAAAAAAAAAAAAAAAAATTCTACGACTTTTGCGGGGATTTCCGTGAACAATTAAATACAGCTTCTCCTCATTTAACGACATACAGTGGAACCCCGATTTTTGGCCACCCCGAGTATTGGCTGCTTCGAGTTTTGGTCGCTTTTTCGGCCAAATTTTGTCCCGAGTTTCGGCCGTTGCCCGTGTTTGGGCGGCTACAGACCTGTCCGCCTGCCTGCGCTTTTGCGCGCCTCCTGCCGCCTGCCGCCTGCCCTCCTGCGCAGACATCGTGAGCCAGTCTACCTTTGTTTATCCTGGAGTGAACATTACCCTGTGCGCTCATCCAAACATTTCACAATAAATTCAGTGCTTCTTCATTAATTGTGAGTGTGAAATAATTCACCAGGGGTCCAAAGACACTTCCTAGTGGCACCCCTGTGGTAAAGAAAGTGAGGAACACCATACAAGTGAAGGAGGAGATTGTAGAAAAATATGAGGGTGGCGTACGTGTGGGGGAGCTTGCCAGGATGTATGGCAAAAACAAATTAAATATCACTTCTATCCTGGCGAAGAGAAAAGAACTCGAGGAAGCTGATGTTGCAAAAGGTGTTGACATGTTAACTAAAAATAGATCACAAACAGTCGAAGAGGTTGAGAAGTTGTTAGTGGTGTGGATCAACAATAAACAGATAGCGGGTGATAGTGTTTCGGAGTCAATCATTTGTGAAAAGGCAAGGCAGTTCCATACAGATCTTGTCAAGAAAATGCCTGGAACAAGTGCTGATTTTAGTGATTTTAAGGCCAGCAGAGGCTGGTGTGACAGATTTAAGAATCGTAGTGGCATGCACAGTGTTGTAAGGCATGGTGAGGCAGCCAGTTCAGACAAACGGGTGGCTGAAAAATTTATAAGTGAATTTAAGGGTTACATAGAGACTGAAAAATTCAAACCCCAACAAGTGTTCAATTGTGATGAAACAGGCCTCTTTTGGAAGAAAATACCAGAGAGAACCTACATTACTCAGGAGGAAAAGGCACTGCCAGGACACAAGCCTATGAAAGACAGGCTAACTTTTGTTCTGTGCTAACGCTAGTGGGAATTTTAGAGTGAAGCCTTTACTGGTGTATCACTCTGAAAATTCCAGAGTGTTCAGGAAAAACAATGTCATCAAGAATAAATTGTGTGTTGTGGATAGCTAATAATAAGGCATGGGTCACGAAGCAAATTTTTGAAGAGTGGGTCCATGAAGTGTTTGGCCCCAGTGTGAAAAAATACCTCCTGGAAAATAAATTAGAACTCAAGTGCCTCCTGTTACTGGACAGTGCTCCTGCTCATCCTCGAAACTTGGTAGACCTCTTGTCTAGGGACTTCAGTTTTATAACAGTGAAGTTCTTGCCTCCTAACACCACTCCTCTCCTCCAGCCCATGGACCAGCAGGTCATTTCTAACTTCAAAAAACTCTACACAAAAGCAGTGTTTGAAAGGTGCTTTGAAGTGACCTCGGACACTGAATTGACCCTGAGAGAGTTCTGGAGGAATCACTTCAATATCTACAACTGCATAAGCCTTATAGGTACAGCTTGTTAGGGAGTGACTTCCAGGACTTTGAACTCTGCTTGGAGACAATTGTGGGTTTGAGGCTGACCCTGACCCTGCTGACCCTCTGCCTGTTGTGGACTGTAGTGTGGCATTGGGGAAGTCATGGGGTTGGAGGTGAGTGGGAGGATGTGGAAGAGTTGGTGGAGGACCACAGGGAAGAGCTAACCACTGATGAACTGCAAGAGATTCAACTGGAACAGCATCAGACCACAGCTGAGGAACTTGCTTCACAGGAGGAGGAGGTGCTTTCTTCAGTGATTAAGGACATGTGTGGAATGTGGAATAAGTTGCAAAATTTTGTGGAGAAATACCACCCTGAGCAAGCTGAAACAACCCTTATCTGCCTGATAAGAAGGTCAAAAAAATTGTATTATGAGAACAGATTACACAACATAAAAGGTGATATGAAAAAGACCTGGAAAACCCTATCTGAAATTCTAGGAACTAAAAAGATATCCAAAAACAAAACAATCAAATTAACAAAATCAGATGAACCCCTACTACCACCAACTGAAACAGCAAACATACTCAATGTTTTATTCTCCACCATAGGAAAGAATCTAGCGAGTCAAAACCCAAGCTCAAACACCCGTCCAGCAGACTACCTCACGGGCACCTACCCGAATACAGTGGTCCCTCGGTTTTCGCCGAATATTCGTTCCAGAATGCTGCTCAAGTGCCATTACCGAACGAATTTACTTACTTAAGAAATAATGTCACGTAGGATAGTCTATTTCAGACCCCCAAAAATACACTTGCAACAGCACTTA
Source organism: Cherax destructor (assembly GCA_009830355.1). Classification (NCBI taxonomy): domain Eukaryota; kingdom Metazoa; phylum Arthropoda; class Malacostraca; order Decapoda; family Parastacidae; genus Cherax; species Cherax destructor. Next base: position 23,555 of record WNWK01025829.1, read on the forward strand.
CGAAAATACACTTACATAAATGTTCGAGTTTGGAGATGCACAAAATCCGAGGGACCACTGTACACTATTCCTAGCCCCAACCAACCCAACAGCCGTAATCCACTCCAGAAGCTAGGCCTTAACTCGAACTGGCTGAAAGTCAAACCAATCATCATCAAGCCAGGAGATATAAATACAGTGGTACCTCGAGTTACGATATTTTTTCGTTCGAGAATGCTGTTCAAGTGCCATTACCAAACGAATTTATCCCCTTAAGGAATAATGTAAAATAGACTAGTCCTTTTACACCCCCAAAAATATACTTACAAAAGCATTTAAAAAAATAAACTTACATAAAAAGGCGATTTTGGGGACCATCGTAACTCGAGGTACACTGTAACTTTTTTTTTTTTTCTTCTTCAACAAGTCGGCCGTCTCCCACCGAGGCAGGGTGACCCAAAAAGAAAGAAAATACAGTAGAACGTCATTTAGCACGAGATTATGTTGCACGTTACCGGTATTGCACGATTTAAGATTTGCGACACATTATCATCTTACATGACGTATAGATGATATTACACGGTTCGGCAGGAGGGGAAAAATTTTGAGCGCATGGTTATTTACTGCCTAAGAATCCTCTTGCTTTGAGGAAAAGGGAATTTGTTTTTCCTTCCTGCAAACTGTAAGTTTATTCAGATACACGGGGCCAGGAGCTGAGTCTCGACCCCTGCAACCACAATTAGGTGAGTACAGTTACATACATTATCATACATAGCAGCATATGTGTAGAGAACCTAGGATAACCCAAGTCAGTCAATGGAAATACTGTCACTCTGACTTTTTTGGGTTATCCTAGGTTCTCTACACATATGCTGCTATGTATGATAATCTTCGTAACTGTATCTGTGTGTACCTGAATAAACTTACTTACAGTTTGTGGGAAGGAAAAACAAATAACCATTTCCACAAGCAGCTTTGTTGTTGTTCAGCGGGGGACACCACCGGCCATCCCTCCCCACCCACCCAGGACCCCACCATCCCAGCATTCGTACGTATTTCATACGCGTCACAGTGTTGCTCAAAGTGGCATGAAAATGTATAAGCATTTAAGTCTTAGAATTAACGAAGAAAGATTAATATTAGACAAGACATAACCCGTGGCAGTAATGAAGTGTTACTTTGTACACTAACTGACTTTACTAACTGACTGACTAACTGACTGACTGACTGACTTGACTCTGACTGACTGACTGACTGACTTGACTGGACTTGACTGACTGACTGACTTGCTGACTGACTGGACTTAATGACTTGACTGACTTACTGACTGAATGACTTGACTGACTTACTGACTGAATGACTTGACTGACAATGACTGACTGAATGACTTGACTGAATGACTTGACTGACTCACTTGACTGACTGACTTACTTGACTGACTGACTTACTGACTGACTTGACTGACTGAATGACTTGACTGACTTACTGAATGACTTGACTGACTTACTGACTGACTTACTGACTTGCTGACTGACTGACTTGACTGACTTACTGACTGACTGAATGACTTGACTGACTTACTGACTGAATGACTTGACTGACATACTGACTGAATGACTTGACTGACTTACTGACTAAATGACTTGACTGACTTACTGACTGAATAACTTGACTGACTTACTGACTGACTTGACTGATTTACTGACTGAATGACTTGACTGACTTACAGACTTGACTGACTTACTGACTGAATGACTTGACTGACTTACTGACTGAATGACTTGACTGACTTACTGACTAAATGACTTGACTGACTTACTGACTGAATAACTTGACTGACTTACTGACTGAATGACTTGACTGACTGAATGACTGAATGATTTGACTGATTTACTGACTGAATGACTTGACTGACTTACAGACTTGACTGACTTACTGACTGAATGACTTGACTGACTGAATGACTTGACTGACTTACTGACTGAATGACTTGACTGACTTACTGACTGACTGAATGACTTGACTGACTTACTTACTGAATGACTTTACTGACTTACCTGAATGACTTGACTGACTTACTGACTGAATGACTTGACTGACTTACTGACTGTGACTGACTGGCTGACTGACTTGACTGACTTACTGACTTGCTGACTGATGCTTGACTGACTGAATGACTTGACTGACTGAATGACTTGACTGACTTACTGACTGATGACTGACTGACTTGACTGACTGAATGACTTGACTGACTGCATGACTTGACTGACTTACTGACTAGAATGACTTGACTGACTTACTGACTGAATATTGACTGAATGACTGAATGACTGACTTGACTTGACTGACTGACTTACTGACTAAATGACTTGACTGACTTACTGACTGAATAACTTGACTGAATGACTTGAATGACTGAATGACTTGACTGAATGACTTGATGACTGAATGACTTGACTGATTTACTGACTGAATGACTTGACTGATTACTGACTGAATGACTTGACTGACTTACTGACTGAATGACTTGACTGACTGAATGACTTGACTGACTTACTGACTGAATGACTTGACTGACTACTACGACTGACTGAATGACTTGACTGACTTACTGACTGAATAGACTTGACTGACTTACTGACTGACTACTGACTGAATGACTTGACTGACTTACTGACTGAATGACTTGACTGACTGAAGACTTGACTGACTTACTGACTGAATGACTTGACTGACTACTGAATGACTTGACTGACTTACTGACTGACTTGCTGACTTACTGACTGAATGACTTGACTGACTTACTGACTGAATGACTTGACTGACTGAATGACTTGACTGACTTACTGACTGAATGACTTGACTGACTGAATGACTTGACTGACTTACTGAATGACTTGATTGACTTGCTGACTGACTGACTTGACTGACTTACTGACTGAATGACTTGACTGACTTACTGACTGAATGACTTGACTGACTTACTGAATGACTTGACTGACTTACTGACTGAATGACTTGACTGACTTACTGAATGACTTGACTGACTTACTGAATGACTTGACTGACTTACTGAATGACTTGACTGACTTACTGAATGACTTGACTGACTTACTGAATGACTTAAAGTTAGACACTCAGTACAACCATCGACTTCAGTACCAGAACGTCTTCCATCCACCTCAGCCCAGTAGGCATAACTCTCCACTCCACAAACAAACACCCACTCCACAAACACCAGCACCCACAATTTAAGGTAAATACTATTATTTCTGTTACATTTGTAGTCTTAAGCAGTAAAAACAACATAATACATCACGATAATGAACTACAATTATATATTCACTTTTATTTTTGTAAGATCTGTTAGTCTAAAAAAAACTTGTTTGGCTTTTTGGGGACTCCCAGGAACGTAACCCTATTTTTCCCATAAGTTCTGTTAATTATTTAACATGAAATTATCTAACACGACTTTTTCAGGAACGTAACTATCGTGCTAAATGACGATCTACTGTACCCAAAAAGAAAATACTTTCATCATCATTCAACATTTTCACCACACTCATACATAATCACTGTCTTTGCAGAGGCGCTCAGATACGACAGCTGAGAATAAGTCCCTCCCAGCTGTCGCTATCCCAGACCCCTCCTTTAAAGTGCAGGCATTGTACTTCCCATTTCCAGGCCTCAAGTCCAACTAAATCAATTAACTGGTTTCCCTGAATCCCTTCACAAAATGTTACCCTGCTCACACTCCAACAGCTCGTCAGGTTCCAAAAACCATTCGTCTCCATTCACTCCTATCTAACACGCTCACACATGCATGCTGGAAGTCCAAGCCCCTCGCCCACAAAACAACCTTTACCCCCTCCCTCCAACCTTTTTGAGGACAACCCCTACCCCGCCTTCCTTCCCCTACAAAAAAATACTCACATACAAAATAATTTAAAATAATATATATATAAATTTACTTACTTTTATTGAAGAGTTGCAGGCATCTGGAAGATAGGGTAATGAGTAATGAAGGTCCTCTTGGGCATTTTCTTCCAAAACAGGCCTGTTTCATCACAATTAAACACTTGTTGGGGGAGGAATTCTTCAGCCTCTACGAAGGGGAATTGCCACTCCCTGCTACACTCCCTGCATGCCTGCTACACTCCCTGCATGAATGCTACGCTCTCCAAGTCATTCTACTTTGATCCATTCTCTCTAAATGACCAAACCACCTCAACAACCCCTCTTCAGCCCTCTGACTAATACTTTTAGTAACTCCACACCTCCTCCTAATTTCCACATTCCGAATTTTCTGCATAATATTTACACCACACATTGCACTTAGACAGGACATCTCCACTGCCTCCAGCCGACTCCTCGCTGCTGCATTTGCAACCCATGCTTCACACCCATATCTTGATTTTCTTGATTTTCAAGATGACAAAACCGAACAAGATAACTTGTCTGATGCAGTTATAATAAACAGCAATCACATTCCCAGAGACATAATTCAATCCCAGTGCAAGGAAACTGCTATCAACATATCAACATATTACGAGTTAATGTGCAAAGTAATGAAATCA
>WNWK01025830.1:0-5000 GCA_009830355.1 Cherax destructor
TAGAACTGTTATGGGGTCCCTGAAGCTTGAACTGTTATGGATCCCTAAAGCTTGAACTGTTATGGGGTCCCTGAAGCTAGAACTGTTATGGGGTCCCTGAAGCTTGAACTGTTATGGGGTCCCTGAAGCTTGAACTGTTATGGATCCCTGAAACTTGAACTGTTATTGGATCCCTGAAGCTTGAACTGTTATGGATCCCTAAAGCTTGAACTGTTATGGGGTCCCTGAAGCTTGAACTGTTATGGGGTCCCTGAAGCTAGAACTGTTATGGGGTCCCTGAAGCTAGAACTGTTATGGGGACCCTGAAGCTTGAACTGTTATGGGGACCCTGAAGCTTGAACTGTTATGGATCCCTAAAGCTTGAACTGTTATGGGGGCCCTGAAGCTGGAACTGTTATGGATCCCTGAAGCTTGAACTGTTATGGATCCCTGAAGCTTGAACTGTTATGGGGTCCCTGAAGCTTGAACATTTATGGGGTCCCTGAAGCTTGAACTGTTATGGGGTCCCTGAAACTTGAACTGTTATGGGGTCCCTGAAGCTTGAACTGTTATGGTGGCCCCTAAGCTTCATTAGTTTGATAGTGGACCCGCCCCTGGTGAGGGACAAGGTGTTGCGGCCCTGACTGGTTGCAGCTTCCAAACAAGGTAGGCCTAAGAGATAGGCTCGGGATAAGATGTACACAGTCTCAATCTCTGAATACCTGGAGGGGGCTTCGGGGGTAAAGGCCCCCGTAGGCCAGTCCATTACCAGGTGGTGGATCAGGACCTGATCAACCAGGTTGTAGCTACTGGCCGCACGTAAAACTAACGTAGGAACCACAGCCAAGCTGGTCAGGTGCTGTGTGTCTGTCCAGCTCCCTCTTGAAGACAACCAGGGGTCTTGAAGACAACCAGGGGTCTTGAAGACAACCAGGAGTCTTGAAGACAACCAGGAGTCTTGAAGACAACCAGGAGTCTTGAAGACAACCAGGAGACTTGAAGACAACCAGGAGACTTGAAGACAACCAGGAGTCTTGAAGACAACCAGGGGTCTTGAAGACAACCAGGAGTCTTGAAGACAACCAGGGGTCTTGAAGACAACCAGGAGACTTGAAGACAACCAGGAGACTTAAAGACAACCAGGAGACTTGAAGACAACCAAGGGTCTTGAAGACAACCAGGAGTCTTGAAGACAACCAGGGTCTTGAAGACAACCAGGGTCTTGAAGACAACCAGGGTCTTGAAGACAACCAGGGTCTTGAAGACAACCAGGAGTCTTGAAGACAACCAGGAGTCTTGAAGACAACCAGGAGTCTTGAAGACAACCAGGAGACTTGAAGACAACCAGGAGACTTGAAGACAACCAGGAGTCTTGAAGACAACCAGGGTCTTGAAGACAACCAGGAGTCTTGAAGACAACCAGGGGTCTTGAAGACAACCAGGAGACTTGAAGACAACCAGGAGACTTGAAGACAACCAGGAGACTTGAAGACAACCAAGGGTCTTGAAGACAACCAGGAGTCTTGAAGACAACCAGGGGTCTTGAAGACAACCAGGAGTCTTGAAGACAACCAGGGGTCTTGAAGACAACCAGGGGTCTTGAAGACAACCAGGAGACTTGAAGACAACCAGGAGACTTGAAGACAACCAGGAGTCTTGAAGACAACCAGGGGTCTTGAAGACAACCAGGGGTCTTGAAGACAACCAGGAGACTTGAAGACAACCAGGAGACTTGAAGACAACCAGGAGACTTGAAGACAACCAAGGGTCTTGAAGACAACCAGGAGTCTTGAAGACAACCAGGGGCTTGAAGACAACCAGGAGTCTTGAAGACAACCAGGGTCTTGAAGACAACCAGGGTCTTGAAGACAACCAGGAGACTTGAAGACAACCAAGGGTCTTGAAGACAACCAGGGTCTTGAAGACAACCAAGGGTCTTGAAGACAACCAGGAGACTTGAAGACAACCAGGAGACTTGAAGACAACCAGGAGACTTGAAGACAACCAAGGGTCTTGAAGACAACCAGGAGTCTTGAAGACAACCAGGAGACTTGAAGACAACCAAGGGTCTTGAAGACAACCAGGAGTCTTGAAGACAACCAGGGGTCTTGAAGACAACCAGGGGTCTTGAAGACAACCAAGGGGTCTTGAAGACAACCAGGAGACTTGAAGACAACCAGGAGACTTGAAGACAACCAGGAGACTTGAAGACAACCAGGAGACTTGAAGACAACCAAGGGTCTTGAAGACAACCAGGAGTCTTGAAGACAACCAGGGGTCTTGAAGACAACCAGGGGTCTTGAAGACAACCAAGGGTCTTGAAGCACCAGGAGACTTGAAGACAACCAAGGGTCTTGAAGACAACCAGGAGTCTTGAAGACAACCAGGAGACTTGAAGACAACAGGAGACTTGAAGACAACCAGGAGACTTGAAGACAACCAGGAGACTTGAAGACAACCAAGGGTCTTGAAGACAACCAGGAGTCTTGAAGACAACCAGGGGTCTTGAAAACAACCAGGGGTCTTGAAGACAACCAAGGGGTCTTGAAGACAACCAGGGGTCTTGAAGACAACCAGGGGTCTTGAAGAAAACCAGGAATCTTGAAGACAACCAGGGGTTTTGAAGACAACCAGGGGTCTTGAAGACAACCAGGGGGTCTTGAAGACAACCAGGGATCTTGAAGACAACCAGGGGTCTTGAAGACAACCAGGAGTCTTGAAGACAACAAGGGGTCTTGAAGACAACCAGGGGTCTTGAAGACAACAAGGGGTCTTGAAGACAACCAGGGGTATTGAAGACAACCAGGGGGGTCTTGAAGACTGTAGAAGTGTGTAGATTGGGGACTAGAGTCTTCCATGTGTGTAATGCTTGGTATCTCTTCTTCACTCCAGAGACTTCAATGCGAGATCCTGGAAGTGTTGTAGAAGTTTGAAGGTTGACTGTCTCTACGTGCCCAGTAAGTAATCTATCTCTATACGCCTTCCAGCTCTGATGTCTCTCCTGCTCTGATGTCTCTCCTGCTCTGATGTCTCTCCTGCTCTGATGTCTCTCCTGCTCTGATGTCTCTCCTGATCTGATGTCTCTCCTGCTCTGATGTCTCTCCTGCTCTGATGTCTCTCCTGCTCTGATGTCTCTCCTGCTCTGATGTCTCTCCAGCTCTGATGTCTCTCCAGCTCTGATGTCTCTCCTGCTCTGATGTCTCTCCTGCTCTGATGTCTCTCCTGCTCTGATGTCTCCCCTGCTCTGATGTCTCTCCAGCTCTGATGTCTCTCCAGCTCTGATGTCTCTCCTGCTCTGATGTCTCTCCAGCTCTGATGTCTCTCCTGCTCTGATGTCTCTCCAGCTCTGATGTCTCTCCAGCTCTGATGTCTCTCCAGCTCTGATGTCTCTCCAGCTCTGATGTCTCTCCAGCTCTGATGTCTCTCCTGCTCTGATGTCTCTCCTGCTCTGATGTCTCTCCAGCTCTGATGTCTCTCCAGCTCTGATGTCTCTCCAGCTCTGATGTCTCTCCAGCTCTGATGTCTCTCCAGCTCTGATGTCTCTCCAGCTCTGATGTCTCTCCTGCTCTGATGTCTCTCCAGCTCTGATGTCTCTCCAGCTCTGATGTCTCTCCTGCTCTGATGTCTCTCCAGCTCTGATGTCTCTCCTGCTCTGATGTCTCTCCAGCTCTGATGTCTCTCCAGCTCTGATGTCTTTCCAGCTCTGATGTCTCTCCAGCTCTGATGTCTCTCCAGCTCTGATGTCTCTCCAGCTCTGATGTCTCTCCAGCTCTGATGTCTCTCCAGCTCTGATGTCTCTCCAGCTCTGATGTCTCTCCGGCTCTGATGTCTCTCCCGCTCTGATGTCTCTCCAGCTCTGATGTCTCTCCAGCTCTGATGTCTCTCCAGCTCTGATGTCTCTCCAGCTCTGATGTCTCTCCTGCTCTGATGTCTCTCCAGCTCTTATGTCTCTCCTGCTCTGATGTCTCTCCAGCTCTGATGTCTCTCCTGCTCTGATGTCTCTCCTGCTCTGATGTCTCTCCTGCTCTGATGTCTCTCCTGCTCTGATGTCTATCCTGCTCTGCTGTCTCTCCTGCTCTGATGTCTCTCCTGCTCTGATGTCTCTCCAGCTCTGATGTCTCTCCAGATTTGATGTCTCTCCTGCTCTGATGTCTCTCCTGCTCTGATGTCTCTCCAGCTCTGATGTCTCTCCTGCTCTGATGTCTCTCCTGCTCTGATGTCTCTCCTGCTCTGCTGTCTCTCCTGCTCTGATGTCTCTCCTGCTCTGATGTCTCTCCAGCTCTGATGTCTCTCCAGCTTTGATGTCTCTCCTGCTCTGATGTCTCTCCTGCTCTGATGTCTCTCCAGCTCTGATGTCTCTCCAGCTTTGATGTCTCTCCTGCTCTGATGTCTCTCCTGCTCTGATGTCTTTCCTGCTCTGATGTCTCTCCTGCTCTGATGTCTCTCCTGCTCTGATGTCTCTCCTGCTCTGCTGTCTCTCCTGCTCTGATGTCTCTCCTGCTCTGATGTCTCTCCAGCTCTGATGTCTCTCCAGCTTTGATGTCTCTCTTGCTCTGATGTCTCTCCTGCTCTGATGTCTCTCCAGCTCTGATGTCTCTCCTGCTCTGATGTCTCTCCAACTCTGCTGTCTCTCCAACTCTGATGTCTCTCCTGCTCTGATGTCTCTCCTGCTCTGATGTCTCTCCAGCTCTGATGTCTCTCCAGCTCTGATGTCTCTCCTGCTCTGATGTCTCTCCTGCTCTGATGTCTCTCCAGCTATGATGTCTCTCCTGTTCTGATGTCTCTCCTGCTCTGATGTCTCTCCTGCTCTGATGTCTCTCCTGCTCTGATGTCTCTCCTGCTCTGATGTCTCTCCAGCTCTGATGTCTCTCCAGCTCTGATGTCTCTCCTGCTCTGATGTCTCTCCTGCTCTGATGTCTCTCCTGCTCTGATGTCTCTCCTGCTCTGATGTCTCTCCAGCTCTGATGTCTCTCCAGCTCTGATGTCTCTCCAGCTCTGATGTCTCTCCTGCTCTGATGTCT
>WNWK01025830.1:10000-28104 GCA_009830355.1 Cherax destructor
AAATGGTAATACAAGGTCCACAATGGTAATACAAGGACTACAATGGTAATACAAGGACTACAATGGTAATACAAGGACTACAATGGTAATACAAGGACTACAATGGTAATACAAGGTCCACAATGGTAATACAAGGTCCACAATGGTAATACAAAGACTACAATGGTAATACAAAGACTACAATGGTAATACAAGGACTACAATGGTAATACAAGGTCCACAATGGTAATACAAGGTCCACAATGGTAATACAAGGACTACAATGGTAATACAAGGACTACAATGGTAGTACAAGGTCTACAATGGTAATACAAGGTCCACAATGGTAATACAAGGTCCACAATGGTAATACAAGGTCCACAATGGTAATACAAGGTCCACAATGGTAATACAAGGTCCACAATGGTAATACAAGTTCCACAATGGTAATACAAGGACCACAATGGTAATACAAGGTACACAATGGTAATACAAGATCCACAATGGTAATACAAGGACCACAATGGTAATACAAGGACCACAATGGTAATACAAGGTCCACAATGGTAATACAAGGTCCACAATGGTAATACAAGATCCACAATGGTAATACAAGGACCACAATGGTAATACAAGGTCCACAATGGTAATACAAGGTCCACAATGGTATTACAAGGTCCACAATGGTAATACAAGATCCACAATGATAATACAAGGACCACAATGGTAATACAAGGTCCACAATGGTAATACAAGGACCACAATGGTAATACAAGTCCACAATGGTAATACAAGGACTACAATGGTAATACAAGGTCTACAATAGTAATACAAGGTCCACAATGGTAATACAAGGTCTACAATGGTAATACAAGGTCCACAATGGTAATACAAGGCCCACAATGGTAATACAAGGTCCACAATGGTAATACAAGGACCACAATGGTAATACAAGGTCCACAATGGTAATACAAGGACCACAATGGTAATACAAGTCCACAATGGTAATACAAGGACTACAATGGTAATACAAGGTCTACAATAGTAATACAAGGTCCACAATGGTAATACAAGGTCTACATTGGTAATACAAGGTCCACAATGGTAATACAAGGTCCACAATGGTAATACAAGATCCACAATGGTAATACAAGGTCCACAATGGTAATACAAGATCCACAATGGTAATACAAGGACCACAATGGTAATACAAGGTCCACAATGGTAATACAAGGACCACAATGGTAATACAAGGTCCACAATGGTAATACAAGGACTACAGTGGTAATACAAGGTCTACAATAGTAATACAAGGTCCACAATGGTAATACAAGGTTCACAATGGTAATACAAGGTCCACAATGGTAATACAAGGTCCACAATGGTAATACAAGGACCACAATGGTAATACAAGGTCCACAATGGTAATACAAGGACCACAATGGTAATACAAGGTCCACAATGGTAATTTACACTACGTATGATAACTGTACTTATGTCTCCCTCTACCTAAGTAAACTGACTAGTTGTCCCATGGTTGGGTTGGTAGCCCATTTGCCTCACACACTGAGGTCCAGGGTTCGATCCCCGGTACGGGAGGAAACATTAGGATGTGTTTCCTTAAGACACCTGCTGTCCATGGTTACCGAGCAGTAAGTAGGTACCTGGATGTTAGTCACCTTACACCTGCTGTCACTGTTCACCTAGCAGTAAGTACCTGGGTATTAGGTGACTGGTGTGGGTGGCATCCTGGGGACAAAATTAACCTAATGGGAAATGCTCTACATAACCAGGGACATTCTATATAGTATGTCATTGGTGTCAGCTATGGTCTGTATAAGTTGTACCATGTAGATATCAACATTATTATTATTATTATTATTATTATTATTATTATTGGCTGGTGGTGTACATGTGACATGCAGACCTAATGATTGAGGTGTGGTAGATAGACTACAAACCCCATTACCCAAGAAGCCTCTGATGATTGCCACATAATCAGCAGCTGCTGGGTCACAGTATCTTGACACAGCTGGGAAATACACAGGAGGGGGAGATATGTCTTCACCTCCCCCTATTGTTGTCGTAAGACTCTGTCTAGCAGAAGAACGTGTGTGTGTATTCACCTATTTATGGTTGTAGGGGTCGATTCACAGCTCCTGGCCCCACCTCTTCACTGGTGGCTACTAGGTCCTCTCTCTCGCTGCTCCATGAGCTTTATCATACCTCTTCTTGTGTGTGTGTTCCTACACTATTCTATATGATAGTTACATTGTGGGAACACCAGCAGTGTTCCTACACTATTCTGTATGATAGTTACATTGTGGGAACACCAGCAGTGTTCCTACACTATTATGTATGATAGTTACATTGTGGGAACACCAGCAGTGTTGCTACACTATTCTATATGATAGTAACATTGTGGGAACACCAGCAGTGTTCCTACACTATTCTGTATGATAGTTACATTGTGGGAACACCAGCAGTGTTCCTACACTATTCTATATGATAGTTACATTGTGGGAACACCAGCAGTGTTCCTACACTATTCTATATGATAGTTACATTGTGGGAACACCAGCAGTGTTGCTACACTATTCTATATGATAGTTACATTGTGGGAACACCAGCAGTGTGTTCCTACACTATTCTATATGATAGTTACATTGTGGGAACACCAGCAGTGTGTTCCTACTCTATTCTATATAATAGTTACATTGTGGGAACACCAGCAGTGTTGCTACACTATTCTATATGATAGTTACATTGTGGGAACACCAGCAGTGTGTTGCTACACTATTCTATATGATAGTTACATTGTGGGAACACCAGCAGTGTGTTCCTACTCTATTCTATATAATAGTTACATTGTGGGAACACCAGCAGTGTTGCTACACTATTCTATATGATAGTTACATTGTGGGAACACCAGCAGTGTTCCTACACTATTCTGTATGATAGTTACATTGTGGGAACACCAGCAGTGTTGCTACACTATTCTATATGATAGTTACATTGTGGGAACACCAGCAGTGTGTTGCTACACTATTCTATATGATAGTTACATTGTGGGAACACCAGCAGTGTGTTCCTACACTATTCTATATGATAGTTACATTGTGGGAACACCAGCAGTGTGTTCCTACTCTATTCTATATAATAGTTACATTGTGGGAACACCAGCAGTGTTGCTACACTATTCTATATGATAGTTACATTGTGGGAACACCAGCAGTGTGTTCCTACTCTATTCTATATAATAGTTACATTGTGGGAACACCAGCAGTGTTGCTACACTATTCTATATGATAGTTACATTGTGGGAACACCAGCAGTGTTCCTACACTATTCTGTATGATAGTTACATTGTGGGAACACCAGCAGTGTTGCTACACTATTCTATATGATAGTTACATTGTGGGAACACCAGCAGTGTGTTGCTACACTATTCTATATGATAGTTACATTGTGGGAACACCAGCAGTGTTCCTACACTATTCTATATGATAGTTACATTGTGGGAACACCAGCAGTGTGTTCCTACTCTATTCTATATAATAGTTACATTGTGGGAACACCAGCAGTGTTGCTACACTATTCTATATGATAGTTACATTGTGGGAACACCAGCAGTGTTCCTACACTATTCTGTATGATAGTTACATTGTGGGAACACCAGCAGTGTTGCTACACTATTCTATATGATAGTTACATTGTGGGAACACCAGCAGTGTTCCTACACTATTCTGTATGATAGTTACATTGTGGGAACACCAGCAGTGTGTTCCTACTCTATTCTGTATGATAGTAACATTGTGGGAACACCAGCAGTGTTGCTACACTATTCTATATGATAGTTACATTGTGGGAACACCAGCAGTGTTGCTACACTATTCTATATGATAGTTACATTGTGGGAACACCAGCAGTGTTGCTACACTATTCTATATGATAGTTACATTGTGGGAACACCAGCAGTGTGTTGCTACACTATTCTATATGATAGTTACATTGTGGGAACACCAGCAGTGTTCCTACACTATTCTATATAATAGTTACATTGTGGGAACACCAGCAGTGTTGCTACACTATTCTACATGATAGTTACATTGTGGGAACACCAGCAGTGTTGCTACACTATTCTATATGATAGTTACATTGTGAGAACACCAGCAGTGTTGCTACACTATTCTATATGATAGTTACATTGTGGGAACACCAGCAGTGTTGCTACACTATTCTATATGATAGTTACATTGTGGGAACACCAGCAGTGTTGCTACACTATTCTATATGATAGTTACATTGTGGGAACACCAGCAGTGTTGCTACACTATTCTATATGATAGTTACATTGTGGGAACACCAGCAGTGTTGCTACACTATTCTATATGATAGTTACATTGTGGGAACACCAGCAGTGTTGCTACTCTATTCTTATGATAGTTACATTGTGGGAACACCAGCAGTGTTCCTACACTATTCTATATAATAGTTACATTGTGGGAACACCAGCAGTGTTGCTACACTATTCTATATGATAGTTACATTGTGGGAACACCAGCAGTGTTGCTACACTATTCTATATGATAGTTACATTGTAGGAACATCCCGCAGTGTTGCTACACTATTCTATATGATAGTTACATTGTGGGAACACCAGCAGTGTTGCTACACTATTCTATATGATAGTTACATTGTGGGAACACCAGCAGTGTTGCTACACTATTCTATATGATAGTAACATTGTGGGAACACCAGCAGTGTGTTGCTACACTATTCTATATGATAGTTACATTGTGGGAACACCAGCAGTGTTGCTACACTATTCTATATGATAGTTACATTGTGGGAACACCAGCAGTGTTGCTACACTATTCTATATGATAGTTACATTGTGGGAACACCAACAGTGTTGCTACACTATTCTATATGATAGTTACATTGTGGGAACACCAGCAGTGTTGCTACACTATTCTATATGATAGTTACATTGTGGGAACACCAGCAGTGTTGCTACACTATTCTATATGATAGTTACATTGTGGGAACACCAGCAGTGTTGCTACACTATTCTATATAATAGTTACATTGTGGGAACACCAGCAGTGTTGCTACACTATTCTATATGATAGTTACATTGTGGGAACACCAGCAGTGTTGCTACACTATTACCTGGAGTTTACCTGGAGAGAATTCCAGGGGTCAACGCTCCTGCGGCCCGGTCTGTGACCAGGCCTCATTTTGGACCAGAGCCTGATCAACCAGGCTGTTACTGCTGGCCGCACGCAGTCCAACGTACGAACCACAGCCCGGCTGATCAGGTACCGACTTGAGGTGCCTGTCCAGTGCCTGCTTGAAGACAGCCAGGGGTTTGTTGGTAATCCCTCTGATGTATGCTGGGAGGCAGTTGAACAATCTTGGGCCCCTCACACTTATTGTGTTGTCCCTCAACGTGCTAGTGGCACCCCTGCTCTTCATTGGGGGGATGTTACATCGTCTGCCGAGTCGTTTGCTTTCGTAGGGAGTGATTTTTGTGTGCAAGTTTGGTACTAAGCCCTCGAGAATTTTCCATGTGTATATAATAATATATCTCTCCCGCCTGCGTTCTAGGGAGTACAGGTTTAGGAACTTCAAGCGTTCCCAGTAGTTGAGGTGGTTTATCGCACTTATGCGTGCCGTGAAGGTTCTCTGTACATTTTCAAGGTCAGCAATTTCACCCGCCTTGAAAGGTGCAGTTAGTGTGCAGCAATATTCCAGCCTAGATAGAACAAGCGATCTGTAAAATGTCAACATGGGCTTTGCATCACTGGTTTTGAAGGTTCTCATTATCCATCCTCTCATTTTTCTAGCAGATGCAATTGCTACGGTGTTATGGTCCTTGAAGGTGAGATCCTCTGACATGATCACTCCCACGTCTTTGACATTAGTTTTTCGCTCTATTGTGTGGTTGGAATTAGTTTTGTACTCTGATGAGATTTTAATTTCTTCACGTTTTCCGTATCTGAGTAATTGAAATTTCTCATCATTGAACTTCATATTGTTTTCTGCAGCCCATTTAAAGATTTGGTTTATGTCTGCTTGGAGTCTTGCAGTGTCTTCAACGGTGGACACTGTCATACAGATTCGGGTGTCATCTGCAAAGGAAGACACAGCACTGTGGCTTATATCCCTGTCAATGTCTGATATGAGGATGAGGAATAGGATGGGAGCAAGTACTGTGCCTTGTGGAACAGAGCTTTTCACAGTAGCTGCCTCAGACTTTACTCTGTTGACTACTACTCTTTGTGTTCTTCGTGTTAGGAAATTATAGATCCATCTACCAACTTTTCCTGTTATTCCTTTATCACGCATTTTGTGTGCTATTACACCATGGTCACACTTGTCAAAGGCTTTTGCAAAATCTGTGTATATAACATCTGCATTCTGTTTATCTTCTAGAGCATCCAGGACTTTGTCGTAGTGGTCCAGTAGTTGGGACAGACAGCAGCGGCCTGCTCTAAACCCATGCTGTCCTGGGTTGTGCAATTGATGGGTATCAAGATGGGTGGCGATCTTGCTTCTTAGAACCCTTTCAAAGATTTTTATGATATGGGACGTTACCACAATTGGTCTGTAGTTCTTTGCTATTGCTTTACTGCCCCCTTTGTGGAGCGGGGCTATGTCTGTTGTTTTTAGTAGCTGCGGGACGATTCCAGTGTCCATGCTCCCTCTCCATAGGATGTTAAAAGCATGTGATAGGGGCTTCTTGCAGTTCTTGATGAACACGGAGTTCCATGAGTCTGGGCCTGGAGCGGAGTGCATGGGCATGTCATTTATTGCCTTTTCAAAGTCATTTGGCGTAGTGATGATGTCAGAAAGGCATGCGTCTGTCAAGTTCTGTGGCACTCTCATAAAAAAATCATTTAGGTTTTCGATTTTCAGTCTTGTTAGCGGCTCGCTAAAGACTGAGTCATACTGGGATTTAAGTAACTCACTCATTTCCTTGCTGTCATCTGTGTAGGACCCATCCGGTTTAAGTAGGGGCCCAATACTGGTTGTTGTTCTCGACTTTGATTTTGCATAGGAAAAGAAATACTTAGGGTTTCTTTCAATTTCATTTATGGCTTTTAGTTCTTCCCGTGTCTCTTGATTGTGGGAACACCAGCAGTGTTGCTACACTATTCTCTATGATAGTAACATTGTAGGAACACCAGCAGTGTTGCTACACTATTTTATATGATAGTTACATTGTGGGAACACCAGCAGTGTTGCTACACTATTCTATATGATAGTTACATTTTGGGAACACCAGCAGTGTTGCTACACTATTCTATATAAAAAGTTACATTGTGGGAACACCAGCAGTGTTGCTACACTATTCTATATGATAGTGACATTGTGGGAACACCAGCAGTGTTGCTATACTATTCTATATGATAGTTACATTGTGGGAACACCAACTGTGTTGCTACACTATTCTATATGATAGTGACATTGTGGGAACACCAGCAGTGTTGCTACACTATTCTGTATGATAGTTACATTGTGGGAACACCAGCAGTGTTGCTACACTATTCTATATGATAGTTACATTGTGGGAACACCAGCAGTGTTGCTACACTATTCTATATGATAGTTACATTTTGGGAACACCAGCAGTGTTGCTACACTATTCTATATGATAGTTACATTGTGGGAACACCAGCAGTGTTGCTACACTATTCTATATGATAGTGACATTGTGGGAACACCAGCAGTGTTGCTATACTATTCTATATGATAGTTACATTGTGGGAACACCAGCAGTGTTACTACACTATTCTATATGATAGTTACATTGTGGGAACACCAACAGTGTTGCTACACTATTCTATATGATAGTTACATTGTGGGAACACCAACAGTGTTGCTACACTATTCTATATGATAGTTACATTGTGGGAACACCAGCAGTGTTGCTACACTATTCTATATAATAGTTACATTGTGGGAACACCAGCAGTGTTGCTACACTATTCTATATGATAGATTGTGGGAACACCAGCAGTGTTGCTACACTATTACATATGCTAGTTACATTGTGGGAACACCAGCAGTGTTGCTACACTATTCTAAATAATAGTTACATTGTGGGAACACCAGCAGTGTTGCTACACTATTCTATATGATAGTTACATTGTGGGAACACCAGCAGTGTTGCTACACTATTCTATATGATAGTTACATTGTAAGAACACCAGCAGTGTTGCTACACTATTCTATATAATAGTTACATTGTGGGAACACCAGCAGTGTTGCTACACTATTCTATATGATAGTTACATTGTGGGAACACCAGCAGTGTTCCTACACTATTCTATATGATAGTTACATTGTGGGAACACCAGCAGTGTTGCTACACTATTCTATATGATAGTTACATTGTGGGAACACCAGCAGTGTTGCTACACTATTCTATATGATAGTTACATTGTGGGAACACCAGCAGTGTTGTTACACTATTCTATATGATAGTAACATTGTGGGAACACCAGCAGTGTTGCTACACTATTCTATATGATAGTTACATTTTGGGAACACCAGCAGTGTTGCTACACTATTCTATTTGATAGTTACATTGTGGGAACACCAGCAGTGTTGCTACACTATTCTATACCAGCAAATAGTAGAGCCCACAAGATTAGAGAATACGCTGGACCTCATCTTCACCAACAATGATGATCTGATACGAAATGTCATCATATCAAAAACAATATACTCAGATCACAACATAATAGAGGTCCTGACATGTATGCGGGGAGCCCCAGATCAACAAAATGTTATCAGCCGTGAGGGAGCTTTCTCCAAATTCAACTTCAATAACAAAAACATAAGATGGGACCAAGTAAACCAAGTCCTAAATGATATAAACTGGGAAGATTGCCTAAGCATCACGGATCCCAACCTATGTCTAGAACAAATTAACTCTGTGGTACTTGAGGTTTGCTCAAGGCAAATTCCCTTAAGGAAAAGGAGGAGAAGATGCAAACTAGAAAGAGAGAGGCGCTCCCTATACAGGCGAAGGCACAGAATAACGGAGCGGCTACAGGAGGCCAATATCTCTGAAATACGTAGGGATACACTAGTCAGAGAAATAGCAAACATCGAATTAAAACTCAAGGAATCTTACAGGAATCAAGAGACACGGGAAGAACTAAAAGCCATAAATGAAATTGAAAGAAACCCATTGTGATAATTGTAAAATTTTTTATATATATATATATATATATATATATATATATATATATATATATATATATATATATATATATATATATATATATATATATATATATATATATATATATTATATATATATATATATATATATATATATATATATATATATATATAATATATATATATATATATATATATATATATATATACATATCATCACACATATATATATATATATATATATATATATATATATATATATATATATATATATATATATATATGTATGTATATATATATATATATATATATATATATATATATATATATATATATATATATATATATATATATATATATATATATAGGTAGGGCAGCAGGTTGAGTCTCACTGCTGCTGATAGTGTCAGGCAGTACTGGCGTTCCTTGACAGTGCCACAGGTAGCTGTAGTGAGGTTACTCTACCACAGTGCCACCAGCAGTTTTAGCCAGGTCACTCTACTACAGTACCGCCAGCTACAGCAGTGCAAATAGATACTCTGCGACAGTGCTACAAGCTACAACAGAACAGAGAGGCACTCTACGACAGTGCTACAAGCTACAACAGCACAGAGAGGCACTCTACGACAGTGCTACAAGCTACAACAGCACAGAGAGGCACTCTACGACAGTGCTACAAGCTACAGCTTCATCATGTGTTCTACGTCTCAAACTTCAATAATTCTACCTCTCCTCATTCTACTTTACTCAGTGAGTCTGATTCTTGACACACCATAATATAATATTCACAATATAGTTACTGCAACACTGTACAATAACCAGCACTGTACAATAACCAGCACTGTACAATAACCAGCACTGTACAATAACCAGCACTGTACAATACCAGCACTGTACAATAACCAACACTGTACAATAACCAGCACTGTACAATAACCAGCACTGTACAATAACCAGCACTGTACAATAACCAGCACTGTACAATAACCAGCACTGTACAATAACCAGCACTGTACAATAACCAGCACTGTACAATAACCAGCACTGTACAATAACCAGCACTGCATAACACAGTCACTTATTAAACGTCAGACTTACAATAGACCAGCACTGACAATGATGAGGGATGTTCAGTCACACTATGTAGGATGTGAAACGGATTTTTACAATCCCGACCAACTGAAGGAAAGTGTGAGGATGTTACAGGGCCTGTACTCTGAAGGATGTGTGAGGATGTTACAGTGCCTGTACTCTGAAGGATGTGTGAGGATGTTACAGTGCCTGTACTCTGAAGGATGTGTGAGGATGTTACAGTGCCTGTACTCTGAAGGATGTGTGAGGATGTTACAGTGCCTGTACTCTGAAGGATGTGTGAGAATGTTACAGTGCCTGTACTCTGAAGGATGTGTGAGAATGTTACAGTGCCTGTACTCTGAAGGATGTGTGAGGATGTTACAGTGCCTGTACTCTGAAGGATGTGTGAGGATGTTACAGTGCCTGTACTCTGAAGGATGTGTGAGGATGTTACAGTGCCTGTACTCTGAAGGATGTGTGAGGACGTTACAGTGCCTGTACTCTGAAGGATGTGTGAGGACGTTACAGTGCCTGTACTCTGAAGGATGTGAGAATGTTACAGTGCCTGTACTCTGAAGGATGTGTGAGGACGTTACAGTGCCTGTACTCTGAAGGATGTGTGAGGACGTTACAGTGCCTGTACTCTGAAGGATGTGAGGATGTTACAGTGCCTATACTCTGAAGGATGTGTGAGGACGTTACAGTGCCTGTACTCTGAAGGATGTGTGAGGACGTTACAGTGTCTGTACTCTGAAGGATGTGTGAGGATATTACAGTGCCTATACTCTGAAGGATGTGTGAGGATGTTACAGTACCTGTACTCTGAATAATGTGTGAGGATGTTACAGTTCCTGTACTCTGAAGGAAGTTTGAGGATGTTACAGTGCCTGTACTCTGAAGGATGGGTGAGAATGTTACAGTGCCTGTACTCTGAAGGATGTGTGAGAATGTTACAGTGCCTGTACTCTGAAGGATGTGTGAGGAGTTACAGTGTCTGTACTCTGAAGGATGTGTGAGGATATTACAGTGCCTATACTCTGAAGGATGTGTGAGATGTTACAGTCCTGTACTCTGAAATGTGTGAGGATGTTACAGTTCCTGTACTCTGAAGGAAGTTTGAGGATGTTACAGTGCCTGTACTCTGAAGGATGGGTGAGAATGTTACAGTGCCTGTACTCTGAAGGATGTGTGAGAATGTTACAGTGCCTGTACTCTGAAGGATGTTTGAGGATGTTTGAGGACGTTACAGTGCCTGTACTCTGAAGGATGTGTGAGAATGTTACAGTGCCTGTACTCTGAAGGATGTGTGAGAATGTTACAGGGCCTGTACTCTGAAGGATGTGTGAGGATGTTACAGTGCCTGTACTCTGAAGGATGTGTGAGAATGTTACAGTGCCTGTACTCTGAAAGATGTGTGAGAATGTTACAGGGCCTGTACTCTGAAGGATGTGTGAGAATATTACAGTGTGTGTACTCTGAAGGATGTGTGAGGACGTTACAGTGCCTGTACTCTGAAGGATGTGAGGATGTTACAGTGCCTATACTCTGAAGGATGTGTGAGGATGTTACAGTGCCTATACTCTGAAGGATGTGTGAGGATGTTACAGTGCCTGTACTCTGAAGGATGTGTGAGGATATTACAGTGCCTGTACTCTGAAGGATGTGAGGATGTTACAGTGCCTATACTCTGAAGGATGTGTGAGGATGTTACAGTGCCTGTACTCTGAAGGATGTGTGAGGATATTACAGTGCCTGTACTCTGAAGGATGTGTGAGGATGTTACAGTGCCTGTACTCTGAAGGATGTGTGAGGATGTTACAGTGCCTGTACTCTGAAGGATGTGTACTCACCTAATTGTACTCACCTAATTGTGGTTGCAGGGATCGAGACTCAGCTCCTGGCCCCGCCTCTTCGCTGTCTGCTACTGGGTCTCTGCTCTCCCTGCTCCATGAGCTTTATCATACCTTGTCTTAAAACTATGTATGGTTCCTGCCTCCACTATATCTTTCTCTAGTCCATTCCACTTCCTGACTACTCTGTGGCTGAAGAAATGTTTCCTGACATCCCTTTGACTCATCTGAGTCTTCAGCTTCCAGTTGTGTCCCCTTGTTTCTGTGTTCCCTCTCTGAAACAACCTGTCACTATCTACCTTGTCAATTCCCCTCAGTATTTTGTATGTCGTTATCATGTCTCCTCTGACCCTTCTTTCCTCCAGTGTTGTTAGTCCTATTTCCCTCAACCTTTCTTCATAAGACAGACCCCTGAGTTGTGGAACTAACCTTGTCGCAAACCTTTGCACTTTCTCTAGTTTCCTTACGTGCTTGACCAGGTGTGGGTTCCAGACTGGTGCTGCATATTCTAGTATGGGCCTGACGTACACGGTATACAGTGTCTTGAACGATTCCTTGTTAAGGTAACGGAACGCTAATCTAAGGTTTGCCAGACGCCCATATGCTGCCGCAGTTATCTGGTTGATGTGTGCCTCCGGAGACGTGCTAGGCGTTATACTCACTCCAAGGTCTTTCTCCTTTGCCGAGGTTTGTAGCCTTTGTCCGCCTAGCTTGTACTCTGTCAGCGGTCTTCTTTGCCCTTCTCCGATCCTCATGACTTTGCATTTGAGGGATTGAATTCGAGAAGCCAACTGCTAGACCAGATGTCGAGCTTGTCCAAGTCTGTTTGCAGCCCTGCCTGGTCCTCTTCCGATGTGATTCTCCTCATTATTTTCACATCATCCGCAAATAGAGACACTTCTGAGTCTATCCCGTCCGTCATGTCATTTACATATACCAGGAATAACACTGGTCCTAGGACTGACCCCTGCGGTACACCGCTCGTCACAGGCGCCCACTGTGATACCTCACCACGCACCATGACCCGTTGTTGCCTCCCTTTGAGGTATTCCTGATCCATTCCCGTGCCATTCCTGTTATACCTGCTTGTTCTTCCAACTTCTTTACTAATTTCATGTGAGGAACTGTGTCGAAGGCCTTCCTGCAGTCCAGGAAAATGCAATCAACCCACCCTTCTCTCTCCTGCCTTACCTCTGTTACTTTATCATAGAACTCTAGGAGGTTTGTTACACAGGATTTGCCTTCCCGGAATCCATGCTGTCTGGTGTTTATTATCCTGTTCCGCTCAAGGTGTTCCACCATTCTTTTCCTGATGATTTTCTCTAGGACTTTGCACACTATACATGTAAGTGACACCGGTCTATAGTTTAGTGCCTCTTTTCTGTCTCCTTTTTAAAAATGGGGACTACGTTGGCCTTCTTCCATACCTCAGGTAGCTGCCCAGTTTCAAGGGATGTGTTGAATATTGTGGTAAGTGGCACACTCAGTACCTCAGCTCTTTCCCGAAGAACCCACGGGAGATATTGTCCGGACCCATCGCCTTTGAGGTATCGAGGTCACTGAGTAACTGCTTCACTTCCTCCTCAGTTGTGTGTATGCCCTCTAGCACTTGGTACATCCCTTGTTGGTGACGAACCATGTCCTGTCTACCCAGCTGCCTTCCTTCCTCCATTGTGAATACTTCCTTAAACCTCAAGTTGAGCTCCTCACATACCTCTTGATCATTACTTGTGAGTTCCCCATCTTCTCTCCTCAGCCTTATCACCTGGTCCTTGACTGTTGTCTTCCTTCTGATGTGACTGAACATCAGTTTCGGGTCGGACTTAACTTTCGATGCTATGTCGTTTTCGTACTGTTTCTGGGCCTCCTCCGTACTTGTGCATACTCGTTTCTAGCTCTTCTACTAATCTCTTTGTTTACTTGGGTTCTTTGCCTTCTGTACCGTTTCCATTCTCTGATACTCTGATTCTTTGCCTCCCTGCACCTTTGGGTAAACCAGGGGCTCTTTCTGGCCTTCCCATTTAAACATTTGCCTCTGGGTATAAACCATTCCTCTGCCTCCTTGCACTTTGCCCCTACGTATTCCATCATTTCATTTATTGTCAGTCCTTCCATTTCCCTTTCCCACTGGATGTCCTGCAGGAAATTCCTCAAGCCCGTGTAGTTTCCTCTTTAAAGTCTGGTTTGTCTCTATCGGTACTGTTTCCCTCTCCACCTGTAGCTCTACAATGTACTCAAAGCTAAGCACCATATGGTCACTGGCTCCCAGGGGCTCTCGTGCGTTATGTCTTCAATATCTGAGCTGTTCAGGGTGAATACAAGGTCCAGTCTTGCTGGTTCATCTTCTCCCTTCTCTCTGGTCGTGTCCCTGACATGTTGGTGCATCAGGTTTTCCAGTACCACATCCATCATCTTGGCTCGCCAAGTTTCTGGACCCCACGTGGTTCATGGTTCTCCCAGTCGATCTCCTGTGGTTGAAATCTCCCATGACCAGTAGCTTCGCTCTGCTCATGTGTGCTTTTCTTGCCACCTCCGCCAGGGTGTCCACCATTGCTCTGTTGTTCTCATCGTATTCTTCTCCTGGCCTCCTGCAGTTCTGTGGTGGGTTATACATCACTGCAATGATTATCTTATGCTCCCCAGACTGGATGGTACCTACTATGAAATCCCGTTCTCTACCCCCCTCCACTCCTACCATTTCCTCGAATCTCCAATGGTGCCTTACAAGCAGTGCGACCCCTCCACCCCCCCTGCTCCTCCTATCTTTCCTCAGGATCTGATATCCCTGTGGGAAGATTGCATCTGTTACTGTCTCATTTAGTTTAGTTTCTGTGACCGCTATGATGTCTGGGGATGCCTCATCTATTCTTTCATTCCACTCTTCATACTTATTCGTAATTCCATCCGCATTTGTGTACCAAACCTTCAACCTTTTTTCCAATACTGTGGCCCTGGGGAGATCTTGGCGGGATGGGGGTGTGGGCAGGGTGCCTGCAGGGGGTTGGAGCATGGGTGGGGGTGATTGTATGGTTGGGGTATGGGCAGGTGGGGTGCAGCTTGAGGTGGGGGTGGGGGGTAACTGTGACGGTGGGTTTTCATTTGCTAGGGTGGGGACAGGGGGCCTGATAAGTGGGTGTGGTGCTAGAGTGTATGGGTGTCGTGGGTTGTTTGTGATATGAGGCCCGCTGAGGGTATTTCCAGTGTGTGTGTTTGTCCTGCTTGGGTTTGGTGTCCTCCGTATCTCGCTGTCTTCCCTCCCCCCTCTCTTCTCCTTCTTATCCTCTCCCTCCGGGCCTCCCTTTCTTCCTGTGTTCTGTCTCGATCTAGATATACATTCCGGTACCCCTGGTTCGTCCTCAGCCGAGCTTTCTCTTGCAGGATCATGGTGCGTGCTGATTCTGCCTTGAATATTACCTTGAGGGGTCGATTTCTTCCCTTTGTGTACCACCCGATTCTCCGAAAATTTGTCACTTGGGATGAGTCTCCCCCTATTGCTAGCATGATACCATCGATCTGATCTGTCTCCTCCTGTTTCCTTCTGTCGTGGGTGTCTCCTTCGACTTCCTTCAGGCCATAGATGAAAATCGACTTCTCCCTTTCCTCCTCCCACTGTGTCTCCCATTGCCTTGTCAAAGGTGCATTATCCTCTCCCGGTGCTGTCATGAATGTATTCCCCATGTTCCTTTGTGTGTCCGGTCTGCTCTTACGTCCCTGTCCGCTGCAGTGTGTTGTTGGGGTCTCCATGTTTAGCGTGTCTGCTGTTTTGTCTACCCTCTCATATGTTGTTTCTGTGCTCCCATTCGTTGTTCCTGTGGTGCTCTTCGTGACCCTGGCTGCTTCTTCTATATCCCTCTCGTGTGTTGTTATCCTGCTCGTCTTGCTTCGGGCCCCATGTGCCTGCCAGTGCCTGTGTGTACCGAGTTCTCCTCCTTTCTCCTCATTCCCTTTGGCTGTGCCTGGTGCACAAGCTCCAAGCGTTGTTTCCTGCCAGGTACTGTTGTCTCTATTCTGTGTCAGTCCCTGCAGCTTCTCTTCTAGGGTCTGGATCCTGGCTTCTGCTTTTTTGGCTTGCATTACCCATTTTCTACTCTCCTCAGCTATCCTCTTCTCCATTCCCTCGCTGATCACCAATAGCTTCCTCTCCCATTCCTTTTCCCTTTCATCGAGCTCCTCGGTGATCACCAATATCTTCCTCTCCCATTCCTTCTCCTTCTAGAAAATTCCTCCTCCCACTGTTGCCTTCCCTGATCGGCCATCTTCTTCCTGTACTCTGAAGGATGTGTGAGAATGTTATAGTGCCTGTACTCTGAAGGATGTGTGAGAATATTACAGTGTGTGTACTCTGAAGGATGTGTGAGGACGTTACAGTGCCTGTACTCTGAAGGATGTGAGGATGTTACAGTGCCTATACTCTGAAGGATGTCTGAGGATGTTACAGTTCCTGTACTCTGAAGGATGTTTGAGGATGTTACAGTGCCTGTACTCTGAAGGATGTGTGAGAATGTTACATTGCCTGTACTCTGAAGGATGTGTGAGAATGTTACAGTGCCTGTACTCTGAAGGATGTGTGAGAATGTTACAGTGCCTGTACTCTGAAGGATGTGTGAGAATGTTACAGTGCCTGTACTCTGAAGGATGTGTGAGAATGTTACAGTGCCTGTACTCTGAAGGATGTGTGAGGATGTTACAGTGCCTGTACTCTGAAGGATGTGTGAGGATGTTACAGTGCCTGTACTCTGAAGGATGTGTGAGAATGTTACAGTGTGTGTACTCTGAAGGATGTGTGAGAATGTTACAGTACCTGTACTCTGAAGGATGTGAGAATGTTACAGTGCCTGTACTCTGAAGGATGTGTGAGAATGTTACAGTACCTGTACTCTGAAGGATGTGTGAGAATGTTACAGTGCCTTTACTCTGAAGGATGTGTGAGAATGTTACAGTGCCTGTACTCTGAAGGATGTGTGAGGATGTTACAGTGCCTGTACTCTGAAGGATGTGTGAGAATGTTACAGTGTGTGTACTCTGAAGGATGTGTGAGAATGTTACAGTGCCTGTACTCTGAAGGATGTGTGAGAATGTTACAGTACCTGTACTCTGAAGGATGTGAGAATGTTACAGTGCCTGTACTCTGAAGGATGTGTGAGGATGTTACAGTGCCTGTACTCTGAAGGATGTGTGAGAATGTTACAGTGTGTGTACTCTGAAGGATGTGTGAGAATATTACAGTGTGTGTACTCTGAAGTATGGCTAGGGATGTTACAGTATGTGTACGACACCAACTGAGTCAATGTTGGGTCACACTGTCTTAACAGGAGACGGCCTTAAATATAATAGGCCTTGTATTTTTGCCTAGTATAATAAGGACAAATATAAATATCTTTCTGTATATATATTTTCAGAGTGTGTGTTCTGGTGAGAACTGTGTACCTCAGTGTGACACTGACGACATAAAGACAGCAGATCCCAGCAACTGTCGCCAATTCTACTTCTGCGACGGTGATGGTAATCCTTCTGCGTTACCTTTTTCCTGTGGTGATGGAGAGATCTTTGACCCAGATCTAAAAAATTGTGTTGAAGGTGACACTTGTACCAACACGGGCTGTAGTAACTGTTATTATAAGTGTGCTGACCCTAATGTTCCTAGCATGGCAGATCGTTACGATTGTTCAGTGTACACTGACTGTGTAACTCATACTGAATACACATGCACCGCTGGTCATTATTTTGATGGATCTTCTTGCCAGACAGATGAATCCAAATGTTGTAGTTGCAAGCCATATTGCTCAGATAATGATCAATATACGTTGGTTATTGACCCTGAGGACTGCACAAGATATTACTACTGTGAGGATAACAACAGTATACCGAAATATTCAGCTCAATGCGCCAGTGGGAACTTCGACATACTGACAGGGCAATGTTCTGATTCAGCCCCTTGTATCATATTTTGTATTAATGTAGTCCACTCTGACGGCTGTAGAGAGATACCGTGTGAGACTC